>JADBJO010006790.1:72500-125000 GCA_016801955.1 Conus betulinus
AGAAAAATGACAGGTTCCGCTGAACAAACTAGACAGATGGATTATTGGACAAAACATGATGGATTTCGGCCTCTTAGGTCTTCTTCAGACAAAAACAAACACCATTTACGACAACGAAAACGAAGAACGAACAATCACTTATCTTCTCATATTCGGCGCAAAATGAAAACGAAGAACGAACAATCACTTATCCTTTCACATTCGGCGCTAAACTTTGCACCGAAGATGAGAAAATAAGTGATTGTTCGTCGTTCGTTTTCACTGTCCTAAAATGTTGTTTGCTTCTGCCTGAAGAAAATCCAAGAGGTCGAAATGCATTGCGTTTTGTCCTGTAATCCGTCTGTCTACTTTGTCCAGCGGAACCTGTAACTTTCTATTCAAAATTTGCTTCAATTTCTTGCTTCAGCCACCTTGCTTTGAAACTCACTCACTCAGTGCTGATATTTCTGATAACATATTTGGATTATTTAACAGTAGACATGATCGCCGGTGCATCATCATCCTGTTTGTATCCTTCACAATAGACCCAACTGTCTTTTAATCGATATTTCCTTCCTTTCTTTCGCAGCATATTTCTGTATGGTTCTTCGTTCCCCTTTCCACAGACTGCCGAACACTGACTGCCTTGGAAGGCCGTGGGATTGTGATCTTCTCTCCTGCTGGAGGTAAGAATACCATAGATTTATAGTTGTACGTCTTTGCTGGATAACATGGCGGCCAGTCGCAGTCAGGCGGGGGGCGACTGATGTGTCTCGCCAGGCAGACGAAGGTGGACTCAAGACTGGTGTAACAAACGGGTCTGATTACAAGACTGAAGTGAACGGTTCTGTTACGTCAACGTAAATGCTAAGTATTATGACGTCAAGGTAAAATTAGGTAACCACATGACGTAAATAATAATATACGACGGGACGAGGAGCAAGAAGAAACGGTCAAGGCTTTGTGTCCAGCCTAGAATTTTATTTGTTTGATTCGTCGCGATCTCCATAAAGTTACGTGGAGAGGCTGACTTTCAAGTCAGTAGGGCGTAGGCGTTTACTCAGTCTGTGGACACAACTGATGACGGTAACAGCGAGGGGTGTGCCAGGTTAAATAGTTGTGAAGTTTTGTGAATGCTATGTCGCTGAGTGCGACTGTTAAAACTCCCGCTAGATGAGGAGGTCGTCGAACTCTCTTACATGTCTATACTTGCTGTGCTGTGCTCTTTGGATCTTCAGTTCGACTGTGTTCGTCAGTGGCTGACTTTGTTTACTGTGACCTGTGGAATTTCGCTGCAGCTCTGTGCGTTGGTGGTTCATCGTTTTTTTTGCTGTACCCGTCAATATTCACGTCGGCAGAACTCGTGAGCGGCTTTGATTGCCGTGTGGGGACCTTGGTTCTTCTTCTTCTGGTAGTTCGACGTGATTTCTTGTGCCTTGTGAATATTGTGCATTATGGATATTGTGCCTTGTGGATGTTAGTATAGTGTAGTATAGTATAGTATAGTATAGTATAGTATAGTATAGTATAGTATAGTATAGTATAGTATTAAGAGCGATTGAGGCTCTACTTTTAAAGAGCCTATTCGTCTATCTAATTCTAACTTTGATTTTTAGTGTTGCGTGCAAGCTCAGTTTTTCAAAAGTTATTCTTGGCAAGTAGGGTTGTACAATGACGGTAGATTCTTCCAGTGTTCATCAAGTCGTCTCTTGAAAGCATCCACTGATGGTGCAGAAACCACTGACTCTGGGAGATTGTTCCAAGTATTACTGATCCTGTTTGAGAAAAAGTTGCTCTAACTGCTAATTTACTTCCGCTCTTCTTCAGCTTCATTGAATTTCCTCGTAATTGGCTTTTCATGTCCTTTTCAAACATAGGTTTCTGGGTGTTGTACATTCCATTGAGGTACCTATAGGTTTCGGTCATATCACCCCGAGGACGGCGATGCTCAATCTCTTTTCGTTGCACGACGTTGCACATCCTCAATGTCACTACATAAGCCTTTGGTATGCGGTTGCCAGACAGTGTGACTATATTCCAACAGTGGCCTGACCATGCTCTTAAACAAAAGTTCTTTCAGACAGATGATCAAAAGATCGTCATATTGTGCCTTTTGAATATTGTGCCTTGTGAATATTGTGCCTTTTGGATCTTCACGTCGTTTGTGTTTGTGAGCGGCTGTGCTTGTCATGTGGAGACCCTGCTTCTTCTTCTTAGTAGTAGTTCTCGTTGTGGTTTACTGTACCTTTTTGGATCTCACGTCGTTTGTGTTTGTGAGCGGCTGTGCTTGTCATGTGGAGACCCTGCTTCTTCTTCTTCTTAGTAGTTCTCGTCGTGGTTTACTGTACCTTTTGGATCTTCACGTCGTTTGTGTTTGTGTGCTTGCCGTATGGAGACCCTGCTTCTTCTTCGTCGTCGTCTTAGGCTCGGTACAGCCAAGTATGTTGACTGTGAGACGCGTGGCAGCGAGATCTATGATGACGAGTCTAATGTAATAATTTTATGAGAGCGGGGCTTAAAGCTCCATGTGTATTGATTACGTGATGAATTATAATAATATGATATGTAATATGATATGCTGATATCTGATGGTTGAAGTTTCCTATATACTGATGTCTTAGTTGACGTGAATTGATATATATATATATATATATATATATATATATATATATATATATATATATATATATATATATATATAACTTGTGTGTTGCCTGGCTATCCATGTTCGTATGGCGTGGGTGTGTGTAGGGAATAACCATTACACGCATCCAAACTTGAGAGCGAGAGTCAGACAGCAAAACACGCACCGCACATCATCTGTAACAGGGTTCTACCTGCTGTCAGTAACCGTCTCATATTTACACTTAACGTCTTTTCCGTCGCAAGCTTACGTGTGTGTGTGCTTGTTTCCGAAAACTCTGTTATATTCACTTTTTTCTTGTATTAATTTGTTTTGCTCTAGTGTGATGTCAGCCCTGAAAATGATCTGTAAAATCGGCTGAGTTACAATGAACTGAAATTGAAATTCAAATGAACGATGCACAGACAGACACACTCAACACAAGATTTTAATTTTCTGACTACTGGGAGTCTACGTAAACTGGTGCATAAAATACACTTTTTTTTTTTTCCGATATGACCAAAGAGTGGCGATGTATTCGTTAAGAATTTTTCGTGTCATGTTCTAGTTGTGTTCGTTTACAAATTCAAGAAAAGTAAAATAGTTTCTAGGGTTTTTTTTTTTTTTTTTTTTTTTTTTTTTTTTTTTTTTTTTTTGCGGGGATAGGGGTAGGAGGGAACGAGGGGAGGGGGAGATGGGCGACTTTCCCAGCAAGTTTTATTTGAAGATTCACTTGAGTTTGTTTTTCTTTAATTTCTTGCCCTGTAAAAACGAAGTTCCCTATAAAATACTGTGGTAATAACTTTGCTGGAGTGTGGCCAGCACTGAAGAACTTATTCAAGTTTGTGAATGTAAAGAGACCCTTTTGTATTATGTGCCACGTACATTATTTGTGTCGTGTGTTAATATAAACATAGAATATATGTCATGTCATTTTTTTTGTCCGAAAAGAAAGGTTTCGTTTTGAGGCTTTTTTTTTTCTTTTCTTTTCTTTTTTTTTTTTTTTTGTGATCAGTTTGCTTGTTGTTTTTCAAAAGACGGGGTGAATGCTGGAGATGGTGTGTGTGTGTGTGTGTGTGTGTGTGTGTGTGTGTGTGTGTGTGTGTGTGTGTGTGTGTGTTAGCCTATGCACGTGAACGCTCAGCTCCGCCTGTTTATTCTTATGTCTGAAATAATGATAACATTCATAAATAAGCTGATATGCAACATATTGATAGTTACACCTGTCCGTTGAAGTAAATAAGCATATATCATACTTGATCTGCTTCTCTCAATGATGGATAGATAGATAGATAGATAGAGTGACCGATAGATAGAAAGGTAGTAAGGTAGGCAGATAGATGAATAGATTAACACAATAACAGATAGATAAATAGATTAATAGATAGATAGATAGATGGTATGAATGTACACACACACACACAGATAGATAGACAGATATAGCTAGATAGAAAGAAACAGATATACATATGCGCATAGATAGATGTGTGTGTGTGTGCGCGCGTGCGTGTTTATCTTAAGAATAAAATACTTTTCGGTTTCGTGAAAACTGTGACTCTTACAATCTGTGCGGGGAAACAAAGTAAGAGTGTCCTCAATCGGCCTGTTAAGAAGGCTCGGGTTGAACAGGTTTTTGATGATGGACGTAGGATCTTTATGTTTGTTAAAACATTTCAGTGTCATAAAGACAAGCATTTCTACCCGATTTGAAATAAATCTGTCATTTTATTTCTTTGTTTGTAAGTGTGTGTGGGCTTGGCAATAGTTTACAAGGCGGTGGTGTAGTGGTGTTGTGATGACTGACCCTGTAATATAGGCCTGCATTTTGTATACGCGTTGGCGCGCGCGAACATAAGCGCGAAGAAGAATTAAAAATCACATGTTGTAAATAATGAGCAAATTGAAAAGTTGTCGTGGAATTTGCAAGTTGTTGTGTACATGTGCGCGCACACAGTCACGCATGCACACTATCACCATAATCATCATTATCATCATTCTTTGTAAACTAACCAAAATAACAACGGACATTTTTTAGCACGGTTGTAAACTGGATTCTTCGAAGCGTTCTAACATAAAAAAAAACCATAAGATCGCCAAGCATACACACACATGTGCGCGCGCACACACTGCTAATTAAATAACTATTTAATAAGAAAAAGAAAAAGGAAACAAAACAAAAACAAAACCGCCATTTTCAGCAGGAAAAAAGTCTTTGTTGAGTGGACAAGGTCTACCCCACAATAGTATACTACTTAACACAATGTTATATAGACTGCTCTCTATTTTTTTTCACCAGCTAGAAAAAAAAAAAAGAAGAAGAAGAAGAAGAAAGAAAAGAAAAAAAAATCTAAACGTTTAAATAAAAGCACAGTGACCGGCATGAAATACGAACCTCCATCTAAAAACTCAAATCTTATCGTCACACACACACACACACACACACACACACACACTTCGCACACACGCACGGGCGCGCAGGCGCGCCCCTTCATCCCCCCCCCCCCCACCCACACATAATTATTCTAGAGCACGTCGGATGGCGATCTATTTTTGAAATAGTTTATAGATATAAATAGGTAGTTTAAAGACCTACATAGGAAGCATGACATAAATGGGGGGTTTTTTGTTTGTTTGTTTGTTTTTTTCATCTTATTTTATTTATTTTTTTTTTCCTTTCCACAGTGATGATTTTCATGTGCAAGGATAAACTTTATCCTGCTAGAAGACACGCACTGTGAATTGCTCTTGCATAAGGTTGTGTATTCCAGAGATGGGGCTCATCTTTTTTGCTTGGGAAAAAAAAATCCCCCAATTAGATCAAAGAGTAAGACACAAAAGTGATCATGTATAGCTATGTCGAAAACATGTTGTGAGAGAAAGAGAGATCGAGAACAGAATCTGAATGCATTGTTTTACTGACAGAAAGTTAACACTTCCACCTGCAAGACACACACACACAGAGAAAGGCACGCATACATAAAATACCTGGCATTGTTATCGTGTCTAATGTGGTTTTCCTCAAGGCGATGGATGATTCCATTAAAATCATGTAAGCCCAGCTATCGCAGAGCCCTTGTGAGGACTGAAGGCAACTAAATAAAATGTGCGACATGTTAGAAAACTATGTAGACTTCAGTGTCGAGTGGAATGGGCATGAACACGGATTCCATATAGCGGGACGTAGGATTTACTCATTTAGAAAAAAAATCTCTCTTTCTCTCTCTCTCTTCTTTTTTTTTTTTTTTTGTTTTTTTCCCTCTTCTAGATTTCGTTGTTTCTTTATAGACTGAACTATTGTTTACAAGTCATGGTTGACGGTGTATCATTTAGTTGACTGCGTTCTTGAGTTGATTGGTTCGTTTTTTTTTGTTTTGTTTTGTTTTGTTTTTTTTTTTTTTTTTTGTTTTTTTAATTAGAATACTAGAATAAAAGAAAAAAAACAAACAAAAACAAACAAAAAACAAAAAATATTATCATCGATTACATTTGGATCAAACGTCAACCACATTTTAAATGAATACCCCCAATAAGGCATTTTAGTTGAAAGGGAAATAACAATCGGCGGTATCCGAAAGAGAAGAGATCTACCTCCGATCAGCCAAAGGATTCGTTACCAGATCGAATTTGTACGAGGTCGAGGTTCGACCAGCTCCTCTCCAGTATTCAAATGTTCCATTTACCTGATATTTTGTTCGTGTCATTAAGATTTTCTTTTGATCAATGAGACTATTTAGAACATAAAAATTCGTAAATCTATGTTGAACTAAATGCCCATTTTTGCCTTTATTGGGCAATGGGAAAAGCTCAACGGAGCCCAACCCCTCTCTTAAAGTATCCGTAAAGTTCCAGTTGTCTATAATTCTGACCCAGTTATTATTTGAGTTGTTTTTGTTGGTGACCATGTTATTTATAGAGTTGTTGTTTTTAGTTGATTAGAATATAAGAATGTAACAGACATCATTATCACTAATCTTTATTGACTGACTCCGTAGAATTGAAACGTAAATGTGCGTCAGACTGAAGGGCCATTTTGACATTTCACGGGCGCCGGACAAAGCTGGGCAGGGCTGTCTCCTTCACTGAAGTTAACTCAATGTTCCTCTCATCTTTCAGTTTGACAAAGGAATGTATTGTGTTTTGGTTTTTATCATCATAGTATTGAAATTCAACAACCGTTCTTGTTATCATTGATCCAGTTTTCATAAAAGGTAAGTTCAAGCCAACTGAATGCCGATTACAGCAATATAGCGGGCAAAGGCGAATAATTAAAAGTGACTTTTTCATTTACTTAAGTGCTCAATTGCCATTTACCTGTAATGTTGAACGTGTTAATGCGTTATTGTTTTTATGCATAAGAATATTATAATACAACACGGTTACAATCATCATCATCGTCATTATCGTCGTCGTCGTCGTCTTCGCCGCCGCTGACATTGTTATCATATTAGTATCATTATTATAATAATCATCATTATTACATCGTCGTAATTATTATCATTATTATTATATTATAAACATTTCCATTATTATCATTACTATTGTTATTATCATTGCTGTTGTTTATATTATCATTGTTGTTATTATTATTATCATTATCATCATAACTGTTACTACTATCATTGTTATTACTGTAAAAATTATTGCTTATTACACCTGGATAGAAGGCAAGTATAGGTGAAACTAAACTGCCCGTTATGGCATTTTAGCAGGCAACGAGGAAATGCTCGACAGTGCCCATCTCCTCTCCCTATGATTTCAAATGATCTATTCACTGTTACTTTGAACATGTTACCGACTAGCTGTTTCTGATCATAAGAATATTACATTATATATATAAAAGCTACTATTTTTTTTTTTTTTTTTTTTTTTTTTTTTTTTTTGCCATTTTCGTTGTCATTATCATCATCATCATTGTCATCATCATCATTAGTTAAATCTCAGTACAACGTCAATCTATGTGAAACTGAATGCCCAAACATAGCATGTCATGGGCTACGAGAGCTGGTGGCAAGTAAAAATGTATCCTATCTCCTCATGTATATCCCAAAAATCTCTTTCCCTGGCATGTCTCACTCAAGGTCAGGATCTCGCAGCACCTACGTACAGGACCGTGGGCAGCAAGCAAGTTTCTTTAAAATCCAACGGAGACCCTCACCACCACCATCCCCTGGTCAACCTAAGGAATGCAGGCAAGTTTTGAACGTTTATTTTTCTTTGTGTTAACAGGTGTGTAACTGGAATATTGGAATGTTGTCTTTCCTGGTTAATTGAGAATAACTGAAGAAATGGGGATGCGATTTTGAGATTATCTGTATGAAGTTTACATTTTTTGTATGATACAGATCAGTGTGTTGTGTATTGACGGGTGGGGGCTCGGAGTCAAGTTACATAAATTTGATTTATTTTCTTAAGTGTTAATGATTTCCCGTCACCTTCGTGCGGGCCTGATGTGAGTGACGGAGTGCGTGTGCCTATGCGAGGACGCACATTTGGTTGTGAAGACGTGAACTCTGTCCGTACCCTCCTGCATCCCTACATGTGATAAATCATATTTTAATAACGAGGGGAAACGTCGGAGACCCGTCTCAACGACTTATTTTTTTGGTAACTCATTTATTTATACTGTTCTTTTCCATTCCCCTTTTCTATCCATCACGGCTCCTCTTGTGAGTTTATTGGGTTATAATGCTCAAAAACCATAAACTTGCAGGTGGTGTTCTACGTTAAATCCTGTGGGTGGAGGACTGTCACAGCTGCTGAAGACCGAGCTGACTGAGGAGTTCTCTCATCCAGGAGACGACAATCGACTCCAAGCAGGCGTAGGTAAATGGTTCTGATCAACACACGGAACGCGACGATTCCTGGTGCTGTCAGTACAGGATTCAACATTCATATTTCAATGTCGCCTTTTCATCGCATCTTTCTTTCACTCCCCTTTCCTTCCCAACCCATCCCTTTACATCATTTCCACTGGAACTGAGGAATCGTTCGCCTACATTTGTCCCCCACCCTCCCGACTATATGTACATTTCCGTCGTTTGGAGTCCTGTCTGAAGAACAGGTCAAGGCCCGTCATTTCAATGTTTGTCGTGTTTATCTGACGACTGAGTACCTCAACATTTGTTTTGTTGTTGTATTTGCGGGCGTTTTGCAGGTTTGTTCGCCAATAATGCTGCGTCCATAATAACAGTTGTTTTTTTATGACTATCTGATTCATTGAAAGTTCAATATATGTATATATGAACATGAGTAAATAAAATAAGTAAATAATTAAATGGATAAATAGCGTTGCATAATGAGAGTTTTTTTCAGTCGAGCTAATTTGACTTTGGTGGAACACTGTAGCAATGTGGACTAACCTGTCACGGCCTTCATCACTTTTTTTTTTAATTCGAGGTGATAGCCAGGGAGGGGGAAGAGGAGATGGGGGTGGCGATGAGGTGGGGGTGGAGTTGTCAAAGAAAAGTAGCTGGAAGAGTCGCTTGGCGAACACATAGGCGTACTGATTTAAAAAACACACAAACAAACAAACAAAAACACACATTTATCATCTTTCTTGTCGTCGCCGTTATTGCCGCCATCCGGATATGGATGTATTGCGATCGTCTATGCTATCGTCCAGTGATTTTGCAGAATGAATGAATCACTTTAGTTTTCTCCCTTTCAGAGTCTTGTTTGTCACCCCCACCCCATCCCACCCCACTCCATCCAATGCTCCAGCTTCGTATGATTGACTCTCATGCAAGACTCCTCTGTTCCTAAGCAAAGAATAGTTCTTTGCATTCTCAAGTTCCAGCTGAAACTGAATACACTCTGTTGAAGAAAATAGAAACGCAAGTTTAGTTTTTGTTTTTAATATAGCTAATGTTTCTAAACAAATCACGAAGGTAAGCTGCAGTGAAACAGTCTGTAATCCTTTGACTGGCTCAAAGGTCTGGGAGACTTTGACAGTTCATCGGAGAAAAAAAAAAAATGGCGTGAGTAAATTCAAGTGTCTTGCCAAAGAGCCTGGATTAGTCAGAAGGTGGATATCAACTATGGGAACTTGTTGCCGGGGTAGAGGGTGCTTACGCGCATATATATATGTGCTTTCAAATTAATTACAACTGTTTCATAATCATCACCATGACCGTAAATATTATCATTATTATTAGGCAGTGGCTGCGTAGCCACAGTAAGGAGAAGATAATGTATTGATGGATGTAAGTATAACGAATAAAATAATAGAAGATATTCAATTGACCGAACCGAAGCTTTTGAATAATTCTTTTAACTTCTGTCCGTCAGCAGAGTATGTTCTCTTACTTGTGGCTATCATTATTATTATTATTGACATGTTTATGATAATGACGATGATGATTGTTGATGGGTTTTTGGTTTTGTTTGCTCTTTTTTTTTTTCCCATTACATGGAATGGGTGGGGATGGAAAAAGCCTTAAGTGAAGTGGGGACGAGGGGATCTTTCAATCCTGACGGTTCAGTCTTTTAGTTTTGCTCGATCCACTCGGAAAGAAGGGACAGAAAGAAAAAGCTTGGAGGGGGTGCGTTGAGCCATTACAAAACACACACACACACGCACACATCAGTTGGGGGTGGGGGGTGGGGCTGACAAGTCAGTTTGTTCGACCAATAGGGAACGGTCAAAGGAAACGCGAAACGGAACCAAAGTTTGTCAACACGAATGGCAGTCATGAAGGTGGGGCGGTGCTTCAGTTGGGCTCAGCAACGCTGGAACACCAGCTAGGGGGAGAGAAAAAAAGACACGGGGAATTTGAACGGTTGGTGACGATTGGTGGAGGCGGGGCTTGTCTAATATACCCGCACGCGTTTTAAGGGCGTGCGCGGCACGCGCGCCTCGTGTCACGGTGGCTACGGGCGCCTCGTGCAACAGGCAAAGGTCAAAATCAATACATTTGTTCCGTGCGGCGTGTGGTCCTTCTTGAAAACTTCGCTACTTTGACGTGACCCAACAGACTTGTAGGACTTCAGGGACTGACAACAGAGCTGGAGTACCAAACATCAGAACGGATTTTCGTGCAATCTGAGGTAAGTGACTTGACATCAAGCTTACGGGTTGACAAGACAACCGCGACATGTATACTGCGTTAAGCGAGACGAGACAGCAACACTGCACATTGGCGTTTTACGATGGTGATGTAACATAGATTGCTTCCTTATCTTGCCTTTTCCATTTAGCATAGGCACCAAGAAGCGCAATAAAACTGAAGATCTCTCTCTCTCTCTCTCTCTCTTGTTGTTTTTCTTATTGCTGTGTTTAATTTTGTCAATCAATGTAATTGTTCCTTTTTGTTTATGGTTATTTTTGAGGGCATAGTTAAAAAAGCTTCCAGCTTATCCGTTCACCCTCATTAAAGATTTCGAGTCTCTCTCTCTCTCTCTCTCTCTCTCTCACACACACACACACACACACGCACGCACGCACGCGCGCTCGCCGACTTAAGTTTGAAAAGCCTTAAGTTTTGGGGACCGCAATTCAAAACTCCTATAAATAACTCCATTTTGAAAGGGAGTTTTTTTTCCTGTCAAGTATTAAAGGCCGAATATATTGTTGAAACATAGGTCTATACCAAAGTTTGTGATCATTTTGCATTAGTAGAGCATTCAGGACATTTTCTAAACAAATCTACTCGTGACTTCCAACGCGGTGACAGCGCCCTGATATGGCCCTTCATGCTCCGCTGGGCTATATAAGCAACATCATCTTACCCTATCTTACCATACTCGGATCTTTGACGAAAACAAACAGGAGGAAAACGACCAACACCTGTAGAGGAGTATTTACTCAATGCAAAAACATCAGCTCTGGACAGGCGGAGAAACGGTTATGATCACAATAGATCATTTAATCATTCTTTTGTTCGTCAAGGAAGGGTTTTATACATACATTTTCTCCATTTTCTTCACGACTCCCCATACTCCTGCACTCTCTGTCTCTGTCTGTGTCTGTTTGTCAGTCTGTCTGTCTGTCTGTCTCTCTCTCTGTGTCTGTTTGTCTGTCTGTCTGTCTCTCTCTCTCCTCTGACAGTTATGTGTGGTGTTCTATGCTAAATTCCATGAGTGTAGTAACTCAACTAGTTGACATCTATTGACGAGTGTCATCCGGGACACAAAAGGCGACTCCAGACCGGCGTAGTTCCAAATGCAGAAACAGGTTTAAGTTCACGTGTAGGCCTACGTCTCATGCCCTCTTCTTTACGACTTCGGGGAAAAAAGGAAAAGATAAAGCTTTTCCGAGTCATTTTCATGATGACGGTGGATTCTTCGCTCATCACACACACACACACACACACACACACACACACACATGTATATATCTGTGTGTGTGTGTGTGTGTGTGTGTGTGTGTGTAAATTCTAACAATTGCAGTAATGAGTATTACAGTCCCCCTGCCACCATTCAAGTCTTGGCAGCAGGACTTTCCGTAGCAATGGTCACACTCCTGATCTGCTTCACATTAAATTGCATCTCTCTCTCTCTCTCTCTCTCTCTCTCTCTCTCTCTCTCTCTCTCTCAGTGGAGTTCGACTTTTTTTTTTTTTTTTGCTGTAACATTATGAATTCCAGGGTGGATTTTAACGGGAAAAAAAAATTAAACGTTTTTGGAACACTGCTGCAACGAAACCATTTAATGGGGGGGGGGGGGGGGGGGGGGGGGGGGACTAGGTTTCTTCCGATATCTCCTCGAATAGTGTGTGTGTCAGCTCTTTCGCTACTGTCCTGGCCCGTAGCTGCGAGTCTCCCATATTCGACGTATCCGACTCTGAATATATGCGTCAAATATAATTGTTTACCCCATGGAAGGAGATAGGTGGTGGAGGCTGGGAGGAAAGGTGTGTAACAGGAACAAAAACATATTTCATAGCCACATGACAACCAGAGGTTTTGTGGGGGCACAGATGATCAGGGTGAAAATTTAAATTAAACTAATTCCAACATCGTCAAATCGTGCAACGTAAGTAGAAGAAAGAACAAGAAAACAGTGTGTATCAGGGTCTTATTAAAAGTCTGTCTCCGAAGAGAAAAACACAACAGGATATACTGAGCAAGCACAGGTTGAAAGTAGTCCATTAACGTAACCTCAGAGGATTTTTTTTTTTTTTTTTTTTTTTTTTTAGTCTGTAATGGGAAATCGGATTTCGTTATCCTCGTCATCAGGTCATAACGTTGTTGGTCAATAATTTATAGTCATCGAGAAAATGTAGTTCGTCCTCAACAACGTGGCATGCCGTGCACAACCTGTCTTCTCTGTCAGTGTTGGTATAACAGCCCCTCTCAAGTTGGAGTTCATGGGCGCTTATTTGTAATCTAGTTAGTGCTCGTGCTCGTCTGCAGGCTGTGTCAATGCGTTACTCCAAATCAGCCGCCTGTTTGTATTCAATAGCAACTGTGGCATAAGATTTGAGCTTGGATGTGTTTCCATTCTTTTGTTTTCTCCATTAGTCAACATAAAACGATTCCAGCTTCGCGTTGATTATAAACCTCAGTCGAGTCATACTAAATTTACCCTGATTTTCCCAGACGTGCTTTAATCCTTTCGTTGACAAGGTTTGTCGTATAAACTTCGTCTGTTTGTTTACTTCTGTGCCCTGAGAGATATTGACTGATAAATCTGTTGTTGATAAGAGTCTTGGTCTGATCTAATGTGTGTATCCAGAATCTGGAGTATCACATCAAAAGTAATCGGGAATCGCCCCAGTTGCTGCCCCCAAACTGGTAATACAATAGCTTTTCTATGGACTCTTAAAAAGATTGTCTGCAGAATTTAATGTATGCAGTTTCATGTGGGAATTCGTTTGCAAGACAGGTTTTTGAACAAATTTTGCATGTTCTTTTCTTGATATATTTCCGTCTGTGTATTGGTAAGAGCATGGGAACCACACCTCCGACCCGTATGTGAAGATGTGAGAGACTACAGAGTCAAATGGGGTTGTAACTGTTCTCACATTTACATTTTGACCATATAACGTTCTCTTCAAGGTATGTGCAGCTTTAGTCCCTTGTCTTGCTAACTGTTCTTGCGCTTCACGTGCGGGGCCAAGTCTAGCTTTTCTTTACCCAGCCTTTATGCCTTGCACTCCCCGTCCCCATCTCTGGCTGCCTTTCGCCGTGTTTTCCCCCACCCCATCCCATCCTTAACCTGCACCTCCCGCCTTCCCCATTCCTCTTCCTTCCCCTTCCACGGATCTGGTCTGATTCTATGACAGTTCCAGTACAGTCTGTGCCGGTTAAAAACCACAATCAGCTGGCCGCACGTGGCCGCGAAGCAAATCGTCAGAGGAGACCTGTGCTGCTGATTCGCGCTGGCGACATTTATGTCGTGCTTGGTCCCCTCGCCGCCGACAATACTTGTTTGTTGTTGGAGACGGTTTCAGTGCCACCCGTCGAAGCAGACCCAGCATGCTAATTCACGTCTGGTGTGCATCCTGCTAGATCTCCCACTTACTACAATAAGTACGTCGTTGGAAGACGGTTTCAGTGCCACCCGTCAAAGAAGACTCGTCACTGCCGAATCGCTTCGGTGATGTTCACATCCTGCGTAATACTGCTGCCCCTTTGGTGACAGTGGCTACTTTGTCAGAGGACAGCTTCAGTGTCACCCGTCAAAAGAGACTCAGCGCTGCTGATTCACATCGGGGATGATCGTTATATGCTTCATCCCCCACTGACGACAGTAGACACTTTGTTGGAACATCAGTTACCGCCAGCAGTTAGAATAGACCCAGCTCTACTGATTCATATTGGTAATGTTCACATTCACTGCTGATTCATGTCGGTGATATTCACATCCACCGCTGATTCGTATCGGTGATCATCACATTCACCGCTAATTCATGTCGGTGATATTCACATTCACTGTTGATTTATGTCAGTAATATTAACATCCACTGCTGATTCATATTGGTGATATTCACATTCACTGCCGATTCATGTCGGTGAAATTCACATTCACCATTGATTGATATCGGTGATATTCACATTCACTGCTGATTCATGTCGGTTATATTCACATTCACCATTGATTGATATCGGTGATATTCACATTCACTGCTGATTCATGTCGGTTATATTCACATTCACCACTGACTCATATCGGTGATATTCACATTCACCGCCGATTCATATCGGTGATATTCACATTCATCGCTGATTCATGTCAGTTATATTCACATTCACCACTGACTCATGTCGGTGATATTCACATTCACCATTGATTCATATCTATGATATTCACATTCACCGCTGCTTCATGTTGGTGATATTCACATTCACTGCTGTTCATGTCGTGATATTCGCATTCACCGCTATTTCATGTCGGTGATATTCACATTCACCACTGATTCATATCAGTGATATTCACATTCACTGTGGATTCATATCAGTGATATTCACATTCACTGCGGATTCACATCAGTGGTATTCACTGCTGATTCATATTGGTGATATTCACATTCACTGCTGATTTATATTGGTGATATCATTCATATCCACCGCTGATTCATATTGGTAATATTCACATCCACCAATGATTCATATCAGTGATATTCACATTCACTGCTGATTCATATCAGTAATATTCACATTTCACCGTTTATTCATATCAGTGATATTCACATTCACCACTGACTCATGTCGGTGATATTTCATTCACCACTGATTCATACCGGAGATATTGACATTCACTGCTGATTCATATTGGTTATCAAATTCACCGCTGATTCATATCAGTGATATTGCCATTCACTGCTGATTCATATTGGTGATATTCACATTCACTGCTGATTCATATTGGTGATATTCACATTCACTGCTGATTCATATTGGTGATATTCACATTCACCGCTGATTCATGTCAGTGATATTCACATTCACTGCTGATTCATATTGGTGATATTGGCATTCACTGCTAGTTCATATCGGTGATATTCACATTCACTGCTGATTCATGTCGGTGATATTCACATTCACTGCTGATTC
This sequence comes from Conus betulinus, assembly GCA_016801955.1. Classification (NCBI taxonomy): domain Eukaryota; kingdom Metazoa; phylum Mollusca; class Gastropoda; order Neogastropoda; family Conidae; genus Conus; species Conus betulinus. The sequence continues at coordinate 88,098 of JADBJO010006790.1, forward strand.
ATATTGGTGATATTGGCATTCACTGCTGAATCATATCAGTGATATTGACATTCACTGCTGAATCATATTGGCGATATTGGCATTCACTGCTGACTCATATCAGCGATATTTCACATTCGCTGCTATTTCATATTGGTGATATTGGCATCACTGCTGACTCATATCAGCGATATTCACATTCACTGCTGATTCATATTGGTGATATTTGCATTCACTGCTGACTCATATCAGCGATATTGACATTCACTGCTAGTTCATATCAGTGATATTGACATTCACTGCTGGTTCGTATTGGTGATATTGGCATTCACTGCTGATTCATATCAGTGATATTGACATTCACTGCTAGTTCATATCAGTGATATTGACATTCACTGCTGATTCATATCAGTGATATTGACATTCACTGCTGATTCATATAGGTGATATTGACATTCACTGCTGATTCATATAGGTGATATTGACATTCACTGCTGATTCATATCAGTGATATTGGCATTCACTGCTGACTCATATCGGTGATATTGGCATTCACTGCTGATTCGTATCAGTGATATTGACATTCACTGCTGACTCATATCAGTGATATTGACATTCACTGCTATTTCATATTGATGATATTCACATTTACCTTTGATTCATATCGGTAATATTCACATTCACGCGGATACATATCGGTGATATTCACATTCCCCTTAATACCCCCACTGATGACTACAGATACTTTGTAGGAAGACAGCTTCAGTGCCACCCGTCGAAGGAGACCGACATCTGTCAATTCACATTAGTTTTTTTATGTCCTGTCTGATATGCCTTTTACTACGATAGCCGCTTTGTTGTCAGACCCCCAGTGCTTTGCGTCTAAAGAGACCCAGCGTAGCTGATTCACATTAGTAATGCCCACATCATCTAGATCCCCACTGATGGCAAAAACCGCTGTGTTTTAGAGCCAGCTACATTGCCATTCATCAGGAAAGAAACTGCACGGCTGATTAAAATCGGTGGTGTTCACATCCTGCTTGATCACCCACTGACGACAATGGGTGCTTTGTTGGGAGACCATTTACTGCCACCCGTAAAAGGAGGTCCAGCACTGTTGAGTCACATGGGTGGTAATTCACATCCTGCTTTTGATACCCTACTGACGACACTAAGTGTTTTGTTGGGACACAGCTTCAGTGCCACCCGTCAACAGAGACCCAGCACTGCTGATCAACCTGGTGGTGTTCACATCCAGCTTAATCCCTCAAGAGATAACAATGCTTTGGGGACTATTCACCACCACCCGTCAGAGGAGACACAGCACTGCTGATTCATATCATGATGTTCATATCCTGTTTGATCCCCTACTGACGGCGGTCAGTGGTTGATTGATAGGGGGCCAGCATCAATGCCTCCCGTCAAAGGAGACACAGCACTGCTGATTTATATCATGATGTTCATATCCTGTTTGATCTCCCACTGACGGCGGTCAGTGGTTGATGGAGGGGACACCCAGCGCTACTGATTCACATTGGTGACGTTAACTTCCTGCTTGATCCCCCAAAATCTGAGACAACGTTTCTTGGTGTTTTTTCAATATGATTTATAGATCAACGATGATGCTGAGAACATCCACATATTTCATCGTAATCGGTGAGGAAAACGAAAATATTGTAAAGATCCGATCAGCACAGAATCTCAGCGTATGCTTATTTCTGTATTCGATTAGGACTGGCGAGGATCACGATGATTTTAACAATATCCCACTTAGCACAGAGTGTGACAGATTTTTCTAGGTATTTTTGCATTATGTTCGATGAGGAATTCGGTGATGCGAAGGAGATCCATTGTACAAAGAATCTGAGACAATGGCTCTTGGTGTGACTTACGCAAATAACGTTATGATCCACTGGGCTTTGAGACTGAATGACGAGCCTTACTAATGACTATTGTTTGTGAGTATAATGTTATACTTTCTGTTACAACGCAGACACAGTTACGATTATCCCCAAACTCACTGTCTATCTCTGTCTCTCTTGCTCATTGTGCCCCATCAACTACCCTTGCTGTCTAAAGATGTACTGAGTCGTCTGCATCTTCCCCCCCCCCCCCCCCCCCCCCTCAAGAAGAAAAAAACTTCGTCTTCTTAATCGATTTTATCGTACAATTTCCTTACCACACGTGCCTTCCCACACTCCCATTTGTCCAGGGCTGAGGGTTGGACATCTCAGTGTTTGACACTATAAGGTCCATGAAATTTTCTTACCTTTCAAAACAGTCATTCCATCCAGTGCAAGAGTTTGGTGTAAGTGAAGCAAGATTAAACTTTCGCGGTGCAGATTATCATAGTCTTGACTACAATGTAGAACGACGCGATAGTGATCAGCCCCAACATGCTGGCCTTGCTGCATACATTCATCCGTCAATTGCTAACATTGCTCGCCTCAGAACAGATCTTGAAATAACACTGTTGAGTGCACATAAAAGTATATAAAAAGCTCCAAATCACGCCGTTCTTAATCTATCACATCCAAATAGTATGACAATTTCGTCTAAAGGACGGACCAAATCTGTCACTGAAATTCAAATGTTCTGTTATCAAGCGACTTTGATACTGACATTGTTGAAACAACTTGAACAAGTACACCGTTACTTCATACACTGTATCAGTGAGTACAAGCCGCAACGGGAATAAATAAAACTGCGAGTTTGACTGAACAAATCTGCAACATTAGACGTTTCAGTTGTATGTTCTGGCATTAGAGATAATTGTCAAGTCTTCTGCACGTGGTCCTTCATGTTAAAAAACAAACAAACAAACAAACAAACAAAAACCACACCTACTAAACGGCTACGCAACCACCCAGTAGCGCTCTTTCAAAAAGTTTAACGAAACAGCCTGTCTCTTACTAAAGCACCTCCCCACTTCACTAAACTTATAATCATTCAGACGTCAGTGAAGAACTATCGTTCTAGTACCATTCATTTCTTACCATTAGAAATAAGCTCGCACTGTTTGTATCAAAAAAGAGTTAAACATCTCCAGATGAACCCGCGGCTAACACCAGAATTACTGCAAGAAATGATTTTTCTTGACCAACTCAAGGAAGCAAATTTGTTTTGATTAATATTGAGAGCAGAGGAACTTTGTTTAAAGTGAAGTTGAAAAGACACAACAGGGTATTTCATTCAAATGATTTCAGATGCAAAAACAAAACGCGCATACAGAAGGCAGTAAAAACACTATTGTGCACAGAAAGCGCACAAATTCACAAAATTGAACAACAAACATCTCTCCGAACACATTTAAAAAACACACTTTTTGTCGTTATCAGACATCAATATTCAAACTTTACAGACTATGAGAGAGTGTAATAAATATACATGTCTGACTTCCCGTTTATCGTTTTGCAAACAAAAGCTAGGAACTAGTTACTCAAACCATCTTCACCCCATGAAGTAACAACATTCGTAGCGCATTTAGAGACTGAAAAGTCCTTGGGTACTGATAACTTGCCCGCATTTCTACTCAAACTCTCACTAACTTACATTGTTGAGTCTCTTACAAATATACATAATTTATCCATTGAAATTGATATTTTCCTTCAAGCGTTCAAAAGTACCAAAGTGATCTTCCTAAATCAAGTGATTTGTCGGATCCAAATGATTTCAGATCTATATCCTGACTGTCAGTTCTGTCCTATCCCCTCGAAAGCCGCATGCATACATATATATCTCAGTTCATGGAAGAAAGTAAACTCGCTCATTCCACTCTGGATCCCAAGCGCATAATTCCTCCAATACAGCACTATCACGAACGCGTGACTAATGACTTTCAAATATAAACTAGACGCACGTAACAGGAGTTGTTTTTCTGGACTTTCAAGGGCGTGATTTTAAAAAGGCGTTTTGTTGTTGTTGATCATTCTGTTCTTTCAAAGAAACTGTCCATCAGTTTGAACTGTTCCTCAATTATCTCATTACCCCAGTCATACTTAAGTGACAGGACTCGGTATGTTCTGTTTTATGTCAAAACTTCCTCAGCAGACTTTGTCAGACATGGAATCCCTTTAAGTTCAGCGTTAGGCCCCCTCCTATTCTGCACCTTCATCGATAATATACCATTATCCGTTTCAGATGAGAAAAGTCACGACGGATTTATTTGCTGATGACTCGTCACGACAAATAAATGGCAGTAATCTCCATACAAGAGAAACATCTGTGAAAGGCTAAATGAAGTGTCAGACTGTGTCATTTAAACTCAATAGTCGTACACCCAGCCAAAACCAAAATTCATTCGAACGGCACTTCTATTGAACAAGTAGGCAATCATCGCATTTTAGGTGTTTAGATGAAGATTTAAATGGCAAACTCATCTAATACTTTAAGTTTCAAAATGGAGTGACTGAGGGCGGAAAATGAAGCAAAATTTATAAAGAGAGGGGGGGTCAGTTACCGCCAAGGACATAGACGAACAAAGTACGGGACGAGACACCTTGATCTTACTTTATGCAAGATCATCTTAAACAAACAAAACAAAACAACCCTTTATTTCATCGCTACTTACGTGCTATGTCAACATTACTGCGCTCGAACTTTTCAACGCACTTCATAATGCACATATCAGTTATGCTTCAAGAATGTAAGATTGAAGTAGTGATGGTCACAAAAAAGGACAACATTCTCTCCATAGACGTGCACCTTTCAGCTGAGCTTTCAGCTTTCAACTTGATCAATACAGAAGAAGACTAGCGTACTCTGCACCATGCACCTGAACTGGGGGGGGGGGGGGGGGGGGGGGGGGGGGGCAAATTGTGCAAACAAGGAAGAGCAAACTCAAATATACATGTCTACTTATTTTCATATATATAATATATATACGGAAAAGAACTCGGTCAAATAACGGGCGCTGTTCTCTCTACTGAAACGCAGAGCAGGTCAAAATGGCAGACTTGAACTAAGAAAAAACATGTCGGTGGACAGAATGGAACAGAGATGAAACCTGTACAAATCATCACATTATGCCTGTGTACTATGACGGACCAAAAACTTGTTCGCGATATGACCGTTCTTGCCGACATCTTCCAAATATGGACCACGAGCGCCCACGATGCACGACCTTTGAAAAGTCGCATGCAGCCAACATCAAGAACTGCATGCATGTATACTCTGTCGCCCCTCCCGCCACTCCATCATTACCTCAACCCTAATCCACCCCCATCCCCCATTCCACCCCGATGGCCACTCCGATGGGACGAGACTGTTCTGCGTCGTGCGAGGCATAAGGAAGACAAAGTGAGCCAGCGGTTTTCTGTCAGCAGCCAGCTGGCACCTGGCGCCAGCTTCACCGTCGTCCTCCGTCTCGCCAACCATTTTATCTCTGGTGGAGGGTTTGGTCAGCAGGTCTGGGGGCAGCAGTCTTTGCTTGCAATATGGCTGACTTCTGCCCCCTTGAAGGCGTTTGCAGAACTTGGTTAATGCTGAGGTTTGACTGGTGATCCGGTTCCCGACTGCATCGTTGGAGATGAAATCTTTCCGCCCGTTTACGAGTATTTACGGAGGCACTGAATGTCGAACGTGTTCAGTTTCTGATTCTTGTTAGGATGTGTTTTTCTAATCTTCCCGTATTTTATTGCTCAATATAGGTAATACTACTATCATTTGACTACTACGCCGTGTAGAAAGCCAGGCGCAGGTTAAAAAAACCCGTCGTTCATCATGAAAACTACTCAGCAAAGATTAAGGGGGGGGGGGGGGGGGGGGGGGGGGGCTTGTAAGCTTGTAAGTAATTCCTATTTGCAAGCCAAAGTACACTTATTGTTTCCAACCCGCCCATTTCATTAAAAAAAAATCGTTTAACATGTTTTTACTTGGCTTCTTACACCTAAAACAGTGTTGGCATATATAACTTAAAAAAAAAAATGGTTTCTTCTGATCAGCTTATGAGATTAAACGAGTAGCTAAGAACGCTGTTTATGGTTTACCGTGCGGTGTAATGTTTCTTTCACTTTATTTACTTCGTTATGTCATGTTTGTGTAGAATTGTTTCTTCTGATCAGCTTATGAGAATAAACGAGTAGCTCGGGACGCTTTTGATGGTTTACCGTGCGGTGTAATGTTTCTTTCACTTTATTTACTTCTTTATGTCATGTTTGTGTATGATATTGCATTATTTTGATTCATCTCTCAAAATCTTACAATGAACTGTTCCTGTATTCCGACGCTCTGTGTGGGACTGCCGGTGGCTTTTCCAACAAACATTTATCCGTTATGTGCTAGAAATTTCCGATGTTCTGTCATTCTCTATGATTTTGCCATTTTAACTGAAGTGACGTTTTTTTCCAGGGAGCGATTTGTTCTTTTTCCCCCCCCTTTTTTGTTGCTTGTTTGGTTTGGTTCGCCTTTTCTCTCTGTTGTTACATTTTAGAACATCCTAGCAAAAGCGTCGAGACGGTAGACATGAGCAGATAATCTTTAATATGACATACTAATGTGGGCTCGTGTGTGTATGTGTGTGTGTGTGTGTGTGTGTGTGTGTGTGTGTGTGTGTGTGTGTGTGTGTGTGTTGTGTGTGTGTGTGTGTGTGAGAGAGAGAGAGAGAGAGAGAAATTGCAAAATAATTAAATCACACAATACAGAACTGTATCATGAAGACACTACAAAACCCTATCATGATGACATAATAGAACCACGCGTCAAGGTTACAATATATGGTCACTCTAAGATAACATTACAGACCTACACCGATGTTATTACTGAGTCACATTATGATGAGGTTTTTATAGCCACATAACGTTGTTATTACAGAACCACATTATAATGACTGATTACAGAACCAAATCATGATGACATTTTAGAAACACATTGTGTTGACATTACAGAGCCACATTATGATGACATTCTATAGCCACATTATGGTGACATTACAGAACCACATTATCTTGACGTTACAGAACCACATTATGATGACATTACAGAACAACATAAAGATGACATTTTAGAAACACATGATTTTAACATTATAGAGCCACACTATTATCTTATAGCCACCTTATGCCGACATTACACAACCACATTACAATTACATTACAGAACCACATGATGACATTACAGAACCACATTATGATGACATTTTAGAGACGCATTTGGACATTACAGAGCCACACTATGATGCCATGACAGCGCAATGATTAATGGCATCAGTTCTGCCTATAGAGTTTGATTGTTTTTCATTACTTGCTTCGAGGTTGTCAAAAGTAATGATGAATTGTGTTACGTTTTGTAAACGGACAAGTGTGTAATTTTCGTGCCAAGACTCTTAAGTTTGCTTTGTTTTATTCATTTTGGGCCATTCCTGAGGTGACACTTTGCAGTCGGCTGGATTGCTTCATGTCTTTATTTCATGTTTTATGTATGTATGTGCGTATGGATTACTTGATTTTTTTTCGTTTGAAACAATGAAGTTACCAACAAGCAAACAAATGACTTTTTTCCCCTTTAAACTGAGGTCTAAATGCTGGAATACCTGTGTCACCCTGCTGTGGCTCTATAATGTCACCATAATGTGGTACTGTAATATGGCCAAACATAGGCGCTATAAGCTCACATTATGTGGCTCTGTAAAGTCACTATATTGTGGCTTTTCGTTACCGTCACGTTGCTGTGGAATGCAGCCATCGTGTGGCTCTTTTTGTCATCATAATGTGATACTGTAATATGGCCATACATAGGCTCTGTAAGATTACCATTATGTGGCTCAGTAAAGTCACCATAATGTGGCTTTATGTTACCGTCACGTTGCTTTAGAATGCAACCATCGTGTGACTCTATAATGTCATCAAAATGTGGCTTTATGTTACCGTCACGTTGCTGTAGAATGCAACCATCCTGTGGCTCTATAAAGTCACCATAATGTACTACTGTAATATGGCCATACATAGGCTCTATAAGGTCACCATTATGTGGCTCTATAATGTCATCATAATGTGGTACTGTGATATGGCCATACATAGGCTCTATAAGATCACCATTATGTGGCTCTGTAATGTCACCATAATGTGGCTTTATATTATCATTGTGAATACTTACATAGCGCCTATTCTCAGCTAGAAACCAAGCTGTAAGCGCTTTACAACCACACTCGTTTACACAATGAGTTTATGCTACCGTCACACGCTGCTCTAGAATGCAGCCATCCTGTGGCTCTATAATGTCATCATAATGTGGCTCTATGGTACCGTCACGTTGCTCTAGAATGCAGCCATCCTGTGGCTAAATAATGTCACCATAATGTGGCTCTATGGTACCGTCACGTTGCTTTAGAATGCAGCCATCGTTTGACTCTATAATGTCACCATAATGTGGCTTTATGTTACCGTCACGTTGCTGTAGAAAACAACCATCCTGTGGATTTATGTCACCATAATGTGGTACTGTAATATGGACGTACATAAGCTCTATAAGGTCACCATTATGTGGCTCTATAAGGTCACCATTATGTGGCTCTATAATGTCACCACAATGTGGCTTTGTGTTATCGTCTCGTTGCTCCAAAATGCAACCATCCTGTGGCTCTATAATGTCGCCATAATGTGGTACTCTGATATGGGCATACACAGGCTCTGTAAGATCAACATTACGTGGCTTTATAATGTCACCATAATGTGGCTTTATGTTACTGTCACGTTCCTGTAGAATGAAACCATCGTGTGATTCTATAATGTCACTATAATGTGGTATTGCAGTATGGCCATACATAGGCTCTATAATATCACCATTATGTGGCTCTATAATGTCACCATAATGTGACTTTATGTTACCGTCACCTTGCTCTAGAATGCAACCATCCTGTGGCTCTATAATGTCACTATAATGAGGTATTGCAGTATGGCCATACATAGGCTCTATAAGATACCATTATGTGGCTCTGGCTCTATAATGTCACCATAATGTGGCTTTTTGTTACCGTCACGTTGCTCTAGAATGCAGCCATCCTGTGGCTCTATAATGTCACCATAATGTGTACTGTGATATGGGCATACATAGGCTCTATAAGATAACATTATTTGGCTTTATAATGTCACCATAATGTGGCTTTATGTTACTGTCACGTTGCTGTAGAATGAAACCATCGTGTGATTCTATGTCACTATAATGTGGTATTGCAGTATGGCCATACATAGGCTCTATAATATCACCATTATGTGGCTCTATAATGTCACCATAATGTGACTTTATGCTACCCTCACGTTGCTGTAGAATGCAACCATCCTGTGGCTCTATAATGTCACCATAATGTGGTACGGTGATATGGCCATACATAGGCTCTATAAGATCACCATTATGTGGCTCTGTAATGTCACCCACAATGTGGCTTTATGTTACCGTCACGTTGCTGTAGAATGCAACTATCATGTGGCTCTATAATGTCACCATAATATGCTACTGTAATATGGTCATACATAGGCTCTATGACATCACCATTGTGTGGCTCTGTAATGTCACCATAATGTGGCTTTAGTTTACCGTCACGTTCTCTAGAATGCAACCATCATGTGGCTCTATAATGTCATCATTATAATGTGGCTTTATGTTACCGTCACGTTGCTGTACAATGCAACCATCCTGTGCCGCTATAATGTCACCTTAATGTGGCTCTATGGACCGTAACGTTGCTTTAGAATGCAACCATCGTTTGACTCTATAATGTCACCATAATGTGTGCTTTATTTTACCGTCACGTTGCTGTAGAATGCAACCATCCTGTGGATTTATAGTGTCACCATAATGTGGTACTGTAATATGCCATACATAGGCTCTGTAAGATCACCATTATATGGGTCTATAATGTCACCACAATGTGGGTTTTTGTTATCGTCACGTTGCTCCAGAATGCAACCATCATGTGGCTCTATAATGTCACCACAATGTGGTACGGTGATATGGCCATACACACAGGCTCTATAAGATCAACATTATGTGGCTTTATAATGTCACCATAATGTGGCTTTATGTTACTGTCACGTTCCTGTAGAATGAAACCATTGTGTGATTCTATAATGTCACTATAATGTGGTATTGCAGTATGGCCATACATAGGCTCTATAATATCACCATTATGTGGCTCTATAATGTCACCATAATGTGACTTTATGTTACCATCACCTTGCTCTAGAATGCAACCATCCTGTGGCTCTATAATGTCACCATAACGTGGTACTGTAATATGGCCATACATAGGCTCTACAAAATCACCATTATGTGGCTCTGTAATGTCACCATAATGTGGCTTTATGTTACCGTCACGTTGCTCTAGAATGCAACCATCATGTGGCTCTATAATGTCATCATAATATCGCTCAGTTTTCTTGCGTCTGTAAGGCTCTGTACTGTCATCCTAATGTAGTACTAAAATGTCTCCATTATGAGGCCTTGTGTAGAGTACCAAAATGTTGTCATGAGATGACATATCATGACACTATTGTTCGGTGATGTCTCCAGAACCTGGCTCTGTAACGTTGATACTGTGTGGCTCTTTGTCACCATCAAATGGCTCTGTGATGTACACATGTGGCTGTATAAATGTCACCATAATGTGACACGGTGTCCCCTTCATATGACTCGATGATCTCACCATCATGTTGCTATATAATGTAGTCATCAATGTGATGCTTAAATGTCACCGTTTACACGTTGTATACTTCTCTAATGTCACCGTAATGTAATTCTAAGACACTGTCCAAAAATAGATCTATCATTTCACAACAGTATCGCTCTTTTTTATGGCTCTTTGATATTACCATTATGTTCAGTACAGTATCTATGTAAATGTGTCTCTACAACCTCATCGTAATGTGGCTCTGTAGTTTTGCCACAATGTGGTTCTTCAATTATGTATCATAGAGCTGTACATAGCACACATCACGTGGCTGTGTATCGCGATTTTGTGGCTCTAAATATCGGTCAAGATGTGGTTCTTTAATGGAACTGTTATGCAGCTCTTTGACGGCTCTAAAGTGTGGCATTATAAAGTGATCCTACGAAGTCGAGATCGTTAGTTCTACGATGTCACCACAGCGTAACATCATGTCATCGGACAGTAGTTCCATAAGTCACCACAAGGTGGCTCTATATGTCACCATAACGTAGCTCAATAATGGCTTTATTATGGGCCTCGTGTCATTAAAGTGTGATGTTTAAAGCCTCCGATATACGGTTATAAACTGCCACCATCATTTGGTTCTGTGACACGATCATGTACCTTTGTAATGCAGCTGCAATGTTGCAGTATAATGTCACCATTATTTGACTCGATGTCACAATAAGATGTGACAATAATGTCTGTATAACGCTACCATCGTCTTGCTCCATAATGTCTCCATTATGCGACTCTACATTTTAATGCTGCTATCTGATATGTTAATGATGTATCTCTGAAATATCACAATAATGTTACTTAATAATGTCACCATAATATGGCTGCATCATACCAGCGTAATGTGACTCTTTAGCGTTTACATGACGTGGCTCTGTCTCGCCATGATGTGGTCCATGTCACCATAATGTGGCTCCATCATACCACCGTAATGTGACTCTTTAGCGTTTATATGACGTGGCTCTGTCTCGCCATGATGTGGTCCATGTCACCATAATGTGGCTCCATCATACCACCGTAATGTGACTCTTTAGCGTTTACATGACATGTCTCTGTCTCACCATGATGTGGTCCATGTCACCATGATGTGGCGCTATCATGTCACTTTACGCAATGCCATCGTTATGTGGCTCTGTAATATCAAGATAACGTGGCTGTGTAATGTTACCGCAAGGCGGCTTGATGTGTCTGGACAGAAAAGTCCGAGGAGGTATTCACTCGGGGAGAACTTACCGTCATTAGTAGAGTACAGTGTGCTTGTAGTTTGAATCCGAACAGCCGAACTGTACACTGGGGATAAACTGATTTGTCTTTTTGTCGTTCTTTCTCATTTCATCCATACGTCTTCTTCCAGCCAGCTGCTGTGGGTGGCGTTCCGCCCTGAAATCAGACATTCTCTTTAATCAAACACCCCTAGACTGCTATTTAGTAAAGAGAAATTATTGTATTGAATTCTTTTAAAAAAAAAAAAAAAGTGCGCGCTCGCGCCACACACGCATACAAACACACACGCGCGCGCGCGCGCACAGACACATACACACACACTCAATCTATAAATATATATACATACTCTATATACATACACAAACGCGCGCGTGCACACACGCATGAACAAATATACACAAACGCGCGCGTTCGTTCACACACACACAAACAAACAAACAAACAACACACACACACACACACACACACACACACACACACACACACACACAGTGTTCAATAAAATTAGCATTTGGTTTTAACATTAGTCTAAAATTTCACAGCACCAGAGGAAGCGTCCATAGAACGGATAGGAACATGCTGTCTACTACTCGTTTCTCTCTCTCTCTCTCTCTCTCTCTCTCTCTCTCTCTCTCTCTCTCTCTGTGTGTGTGTGTGTGTGTGTGTGTGTGTGTGTGTGTGTGTGTATTTCATGCCTCGACGAGAACTACCCATGCGGGAATGAAAAGGTCTAACTCGCACTAGTTGACGGGTCGGAATGACAATGAGCAATGTTTGCAACTGTGGAAGGGCAAATTGAAAAGGGGCGAAACGGACCATCACCTGCACACTACCGAGTTTACGCGCCAGCAGCAGTCCAGGGTCCTCTGTGACTGGCGGTCACACGGCACCCAAATTCTTGGACCTCTGGTGCAGGGAATGGGAAATGATACGACTATCTGTGTGTGTGAGAAGAAGGTGTAATGAGCAACGCGATTATAACGCCACCATGCAGGGACTTCAGATGAGGGTGTTGGGTGGGAAGAGAGGGAGGGAGGGAGGGGAGAAGACGGGAGGGGCGGGGTGTAGTAGATGGAAGTGAGGTGGCGGAAGGAGGGGCCGGCTAGGTGAGGAGGAAAGGATTGTCTGCACGTCAGCTCTATCAGTCTTTGTCGTTTTATTGGCAAAACTACCGAGTAAACATGTAGGTGAAAAAAAACACCACAATCATGATCATTATGAGTATCCGTAGAAGTCACGTTTCAAATTTGTCGAGCGACTTTCTGTAAACCCTTTGTTTTCCTTCCGTGCGCCAGGTGCGAGCTGGGGCCTTTTCTTCCCCTTCGCTTCAATCACATCACACTCAACTGACACATCACCATGAGTCATGTTGAATCTGTCTTGGCGTCAGTGAGACATAGAACTCTAGATTTCAGTTCTAGTTCGCTAGATCGCGTTTGTTTTTTTCACCAGGTCTGTGAAAAAGAAGGAAAGATAAAATATTCCTCATCCCAGTGGGTCTACTCCTTTGTCCAATCTCTTTCTTCTACAACCACCTTGTTCTGTTGCCGTTTGAGAGCCAGAGTCCACAGGGATCCATTTATGGCAGGTGTCTGGAAGCCACCAACCAGGAGGGAACTTTCATCTGAGTCATATCAGCAGCGTCCAACAAATGCTTGTACCGGTTTTGAAGATGCGCATAGCGTCAGCAACTAAGCCCTTCGTTAGAGACTTTAAAGCCCTTCGCTAAAGACATTACAGCCCTTCGCTAAAGATATAAAGCCGTTCGCTAGAGACAATAAGTCAGGAAGCTCAGGATTCAGAAGAGAGCAGCACGGTTCCTAACAGGGACCCATATCAGAGAGAACGGGAATACTGGGAAGAACATGAGGAAATTACAATGGAAACCCTTAGAAGAGAGAAGAGCTTCTATCAGACTTAATACCTTCTTCAAAGGCAGAGCTAAACTAATTGATATCCCAATGGAACAACTAGTGTTGAATAAAAGTAGCACCAGGAGTGGCGGTCAATCTTATGCCATACCTGCATCGAATATTGACAGTCATTTACACTCATTTTATCCTAGTTCTGTACGGCTGTGGAAGTCACTGCCGGGTGCCATCAAGATTGCCACAAATGCAGTCTCATTTAAAAATCAAATTGATACGACAGTCTTGAGATCTGCATATTGACTGATTTTTTTTTTCAGTTTTAACTTCACCAGATATTTTATGGTTACCTGGGCCTGAACCTGGCCACTGCTTTTAACTTTTTGAACATCTTGTGCGACCCCCTTTTTGCCAAATTTTGCTCCAGGGGCCAACAGGCTGAGTGGCACTTTATGTTATTTTATTTCATTTTATTTTTTATCATGCACGCTGGTGACCTACTCGTTTTTGAGTGAACCAGTCTTTTAGGAAGAAGAAGAAAGAAGCTCAGCAGCAGTGCAGCGTCTCCTGTAGTGAGTTGCATCATTCCAACCTGATACTGACTGCTGCTTTTAGAGACCCAGTAAAAGAGCGGGGGGGGGGGGGGGGGGGGGGGGGGGGGACTGGACAATCCTTTGTGCATCTGTGTTGGGGGGGGGGGGGACCGGATGAATGTCACCATAGTTATGCAGTGCACTGAGAACATCCCCATTCTCACCCCACCCTCACATTACCACCACCACCCCAAAAATCTAGATGCCCAACTGACAAAAAAGTGTAGCGTTAACAGCATTCTGGGGCCTCATACCGAATCACCGTCAAATGTTCAAAATGTCTTGTACATAGTAGACTGGCAGCCTTTGTAGAGAGAATATGTCATCGGTACAGCCTCGAGCCAAATCACTGAAAAGTCATCACGGTGGCGTGAATTGAACTTGCAGTCACCTTATACAAACCTTTGTTTCCGTCGGTAGTTTCTTGTTGCAATCGATGTATACACGCGCCGCGAAAAGGAAGTAAACAAAACAAAGTCAAAACGGAAGAAAACAAATAACAGACGTCAGTGCCGAGGTCTTCTTGTTGGGGATTGTCCTTCCTGTGTTTGTGACGAGCTTGCTGGTCACAGTCACTTGTCCGTTCCTTTCAATGTGTGGAGACCAGCACACGTGTGTGTGTGTGTGTGCAAACACGCGCACAGTGGTAAGTGGATATCATTAATCAGTCCGAGGGAAAAGATGTGTGTCTTTAGGGAGGTTTTAAAAGTCTCTAAAGAGTCCGTGTTACGCAGAGAAGAAGGGGAGACTATTCCATAGAGCAGGTGCCTGGTAAGAGAAAGATCGTTGGCCTGAAGTTTTCAGGCGAGCGGAGGGAAGCCGAGCGCAGACGAGAATCGGTGGATGAGCGTAAGTTGCGAGACGGAACATAGAGATGGAGGAGGTCAGAGAGGTAGGAGGGAGCCAGATTATTCAGTGATTTGAAAACCAGGAGGAGAACTTTAAAGTCAATGCGAGATTGAACTGGAAGCCAGTGTAAGGATGACAGAATTGGTGATATGTGATCAGATCTAGAGGAGCGGGAGATCAGACGGGCGGCATTGTTCTGAACTTTTTGAAGTTTAGAGATGAGTGTTAAGGGACAACCGGCAAGGAGGGAGTTACAATAGTCAAGCCGAGACTGGACAAAAGCACAGATTAGAGTCTTCAGGGCATTTTGAGTGAGGAAGCGGCGAACTGAGCTAATTCTACGAAGTTCAAGGTAGCAGGACTTGCACACATTAGAGATATGTTGTTTTGAGTTTCTAATAGTGTGTTTTGAAGCAATGAAGATTATTTCAGTTTTGTCTGCATTCAGTTGTAGTTTGTTATTGTGCATCCATGATTTAACATCGGTAAATGCATGCGTGTGTGTGTGTGTGTGTGTGTGTGTGTGTGTGTGTGTGTGATGTCCGTAAGCGAGTGTGTGTGTGTGTGTGTGTGTGTGTGTGCGCGCGCGCGCGCTCGCGCGCGCGCGTGCACGTCAACGAAAATTTCGCTGGCTGGTTGGTCGTTGTTGGCGTTAGTTTGAGAAAGGGGTTATTGAGCAATCTTTAAAGGTTTCAATTGCGGCAAAACCTTTTCTGTCGATAAGGATACTTGTTTCTTTTGTTTTTCGGTCGCTCCCCCCCCCCCCCCCCCCCCCCCCCCCCCCCCCCCTGTTCTTTTACTCGTTACACCGCTGGAGTATCAAATTGTTTGTGATGCTGATGCCCCTGTGACACAACTGGAAAATGTCACTAATGAGTCTGCAATGAAGTTTAGAAATGCATCTGATTTATACGACCAGAGAGCTAAAACAGTCAAAAAAGAAAGATTTCTAATGTTTATGTAGTGGAGGTGGAGACACTACAGACAAGACAGCATGATCTTACATCATAGTTACTGAGGGATCAGAGCTGGGACGCATATGGCATGAACTAATAAATTCACATTTCATTCAACTGTTCGTCCAGTCAGCTAAACGTGTGGGTTTTTCGTTCAAATTAAGTTTCGTTTGGATGAACATGCAGCCTGTACATGCAGTCTGAATTTTCTGAATAAGTGTGAAATTGCACACATTCTCCGCCTTTCGGATTGCAGAATAAATGTATTTTATTGCTGCACCATGGAATGAGAATAGTAAGCCTTGGAAATGCACATTCCACACTTGATCATAGTCCATACCACACACACACACACACACACACACACACACACCACACCACACCACACCACACCACACCATCCCACACACATACACACACACGCACGCACACACACACCGCACGCACACGCACGCACGCACGCACGCACACACACACACACACACACACACACACACACACACACACACACACACACACACACACACACACACACACACACCGTCTGTCGTTAGCCCAGAGGAGCTTGCTGGTCACAGCCACTGTTCGGTTCCTTTCAGTGAAGGGACCAGCCGAACGCGACACGAGCCGAGCACCACCACCACCACAGGGTGAACGGTAATGCTGGTGGACACCCCGCCTGTGCCCGCCACTGGCACCATGACCAATGACTGCCAAGGCATCTACCCTGTCGCCATGGCGACACTGTCCCGAGCAACACCCTCACACGCCTTCACAAGCCACCCGTGGGACATCAACGACAGCAACCTACCCATGGTGAGCCGCTTCTGCCTTAGTAGTTGACTCGTCTTGTGAAAGATTCTCAACACCTGGCCTACGCATCGGGTACCGCGTAGGTCCACATCTTTTGATCGCATATCTAGGCGATTTCTATGATCCTCGCGTCTTCATAGCACGATCTTCGAGCTCTCGGTCCAGGATCGCGAGCGACGTGTAATTCTATGAGCCCAGGTGATCCAGGGGAAGAAAAAGGTTCGTTCCACATGCAGTGGAAACCGTTCGGTTTCGTGCAGATGGAAGAAATTGTATGTAAGGTCTCCAGTGATGGACATAGATTTATGCTGTATTTCATTAACGTAATTTTACACTTCGGATTCGTAAGTAAACATTTCATCCGCACGGTTCCCAGAACTTTAGAAATAAAAGACTGCTAAAATCGATGCCAATTTTCAAAACGGTTCCCAGCTCATTAAGCCCAATTCTCTCGTCGAGCATCAGCGAAGATTATGAACTCTCCGTCGGGGAAAGAGAGAGAGAGAGAGAGAGAGAGGGGGGGGGGGGGGGACAGACAGACTGACAGATCGTCCAGTTAAGTGAGCGATCCGTTGATTTTAACGACACGGCAATCTCCACGAACAATAGCGAGTTCACTCAATGAATAAACTGGGATCATCTAAGCTCGCGATCCAAATACACCGCCTTTCACCCATCCTTTTCTCTCCGCGACTGGCTTTGAACTCGACACAGATCAAGTGGGGGAATAATAACCTCAGCCTTTCGCCAGTAATAGTCGTCTGAAGACATTCACCATTTCCTGTAGATCTGATTGGCTCTCTATCTGCCTCCTGCTTATGGGTTGGCTGGCTGTTCGCCACACCGACGCTGTTAGTGTCAGACTGTCCGACTCATTGTCTCTCTTTCTGTCGTATTGTCTGTCTGTTTATCTGCCCCCCTCCTCTCTCTCTCTCCTTCTTTCTGATATACAGGTAAATACTCGTTCGCGCGCGAATTCTCTCTCTCTCTCTCTCTCTCTCTCTCTCTCTCTCTCTCTCTCTCTCACACACACACACACACACACACACACATTGTGTATCTCTTTATAAGAACTGTAGTCATTGCTCTATTGTGTAATTGTTCCTTTCGGGGTGAGTGGTAAATGCAACAGAGCGAAAGTGTCAGCACACTAAATATTAGAACATAAATAAACCCAGTTGCTGTGTATCAAACGCAAAAAAAGAAAAAGTAAAACAGCTAGCGAATTTCCGTCGGTAATGAAACGTACAGACTAGGCATGGTGTGAGAGGCTTTGAAGAAGAAAAGAGTGGAAAAAAAAGGAGGGAGGTAGAGGGGAGAGGATGGAGGCCACACTAAAATAAAAGGGGAAAAAAAGTAAAAGGGAAAAAAGCAGAAAAAAAAATTGAGGGAAAACATTGGAGGTTGGAGGCGCCACATAAAAAAGTGTTAGACTGTCCAGTTTGAAGCACAAACAAGGCGGATACAAGCTGAAGATATCAGCGCATATGTCGGGATTTACTTCATTCATAACCAGTTGGAAACTCCACAGAATAAGCCTACTTTTACATCACCCAGCCGTCTCCGACAATCATGATGAGAAGAATTCTTACTTTGCTTGGTGCCTGAGAGAGAGAGAGAGAGAGAGAGAGAGAGAGAGAGAGAGAGAGATTTCACCCCAAGACAGAGAGACGGAAAAGGCATACAGTTAGAGACAAAGTTGTGCAAAAGTTATCTCACGAATGGTTTTCAAATGTATGTGCTTTGTGCTAGAATATGTGAGAATGTGGTACAAAACCCACATTAGAAAGCTTGACAATTTGACACTTTGCGCAGAGGGATATAGCATGTCTTTCTTCGCAGTTTGCCGAACAATTCAGGACCCTATTCACATAGTTAACAGCTCACTTAGATCATTTTGTGTTTTGCCCTAAATACTCCACACACTCTTAATGAAATCCAGACAGCTAATGTTTCGTGACGCCTTCAAGTAGCAAAGTTCGCGGCTTACATAGCGTTGGTGGCTTCATTTCTTTCGACCGAGCATTTCCTCGAGTCTTGCCGCATCTCAGAGACTAGTTCGGGATCAGATACTTCCCTGAGACCATGGCATCAGCGTCAGGTTGGGTTTATTTGGGATCAAACATATCCATGTTGGGAGAGAGAGAGAGGTGTGTGTGTGTGTGTGTGTGTGTGTGTGTGTGTGTGTGTGAAAAGGTGTGGGATAAGTTTGGGGCGAGTGAGTGTAGGCGTGGGGGATGGGAGAGGAAAGGGCAAAGCGGATCAAATTCTTCCAAAGTTGGACGCATCTAGATTGAAAGCTGGACCACACAGGTGAAGACACACACCCATACGAGCGGATGGCAATAAAGCTGCTGTTAAAAAGACCCAGCTGTTGACGGTTGATAAAGCCCCAACAGTGGGACTGTAGCCGGCGAGATGGGCAGAGGACGACGGTCAGGGGGAACACTTGAACATTCGCCACTGGATAGGCAGGTGAATCGGCAGTGCCATCCGTCATTAAATCCGATCTTCGGCAGACATACGAGCTTTACACAGTGCGTGGAGGTACCAGCGGGTACAACAAAACGTCAGGCAAAATGGGGTGAGACTATGTCCACCCCGAAACCTGTATGGTCTGCCTGACACATGCGATGGTTTGGCGGAAAGCAGGACATTCAATTAACTGCCTCAAACACGTGTGAACCATAACATGGGTTTAAAGATCGACATAGTGTATTTACTGTGTCTCCTGCTCAACGTAAGTGTGTGTGTGTGTGTGTGTGTGTGTGTGTGTGTGTGTGTGTGTGTGCACGCGCGCGCGCGCACGCGTGTGTATTTGTGTGTCGCTCGCGCACGCGCGCGCGCGCGTGCGTGTGTGTGTTTATGTGTGTATGTCTGCCTAGAACTACCCCTTGCTCCACCTCTCCCCAAACCCTGCATCTCCATATTCATGTGTAAATATTGGTCTGATCTCTTCCTCCTTCGCTGTCTCATTCTGAGCAAATATTTGAATTGCTAAGCCTATTATCAAGGTTTCTGTTAGTATCCCTACCGCAAAAAAGAAAGGGGGGGGGGGGGGCATAAAAATTTACACCCCACCCCCTTTTTTTAACCTTTTTTTTTTGTTGTTGTTTGTTTCCTTATCTTCTCCATCTTTTCTTTTTGATTATTTTCTTTGTCACTAAGACATTTTTAACCCAGCTAACAACAGAGGCGGTCTCCCCCATTTTCACGTTGTAACTTTGGCCGATCAACCACAGACGTAACCACGCATTACTAAATTCCGGTCAGTCCTTTTAATTATTCATAGGCCTACATATCTCTTTCAACTATCAGGTGAAATATGACTCAACGTCGCTTGTGCATTATACACTAGAAATACAGAAACTGATGAATGAATGAATAAAAGTCGCCTTATAACAGGATTATTCTTCAAAGGATTTATTTTGTGTTGTTTGCTGCAGTGGGGATTTAAAATCGAAGAAATTTTGTTTCACCAACGAACGACAAAAAGAACAACTTAATTTAGTTCAATGAATACCACCGCTTTGTATCGTCTGACGCTGCACTCCACAGAACTGATCTGCATTGTACTGCATCGTCTTGCGTTGTCGTTGTTGTTGTTGTGTTGTTGTTGTTGTTGTTGTTTTGTTGTTTTGTCCTGCTCTGCAAAACAGCAAA
Organism: Conus betulinus; assembly: GCA_016801955.1. NCBI lineage: Eukaryota > Metazoa > Mollusca > Gastropoda > Neogastropoda > Conidae > Conus > Conus betulinus. The sequence goes on from JADBJO010006790.1 coordinate 108,700, forward strand.
ACCAGTGAATGAAACAGAAAAGAACAAATCAGTTCCGTATAAATGAATGAGCTGGACTGCTGTGCACCGTATTGTTTGCAACTGCACTGCCATCTTCCATTACACTGTCCTACAGTGCATTGTCTTACATCTCATCCTGTTATTTTAGGTTGCACTGCCCTGTTTCGCTCCGATCTTCACTAGCGTACACCGCCTTGCGTTGGTTAAACTTGTGACACGGTACGGTATTCCACGTTTTCAGCCCGACCAGTTCGACAAGTTCCAGCCTTGGCCCCACGGCCACTGCCGCTACGTCTACAGCCTGCAGGAGGAAGATGGCCGGCGTCACGTGAGCGGCTGGGGCCATGCGCAACACACCAACAACCACAACGCCGTCATCCTCAAGAAATCCTGCCTGGGGGTCCTGGTCTGCTCCCAGGACTGCCAGCCCGAGGACGGACAGAAGATCCATCTCAGACCCGCCATTTGCGACAAGGCCAGAAGGAAGCAGATCGGTTGGTAGTAATTAAGTATAATTGGTCGGTAATAGTAGTATAAGTGACTGTTGCTGCATGTTTTTTTTTTTTTTACGTTTACAGACATCATCAACGTTTTATCCATTTAATTGTGGAATCGGGAGAGGACGGCGGAGACATAGGGGGGTGAGTGAAGTTAGGAGGGTTGCGACGGGAATGGGGGATGGGGGGGAGGGGGGGGGGGGGGGGGGTGATAAGGAGTTGTCAAAGGCCAGTCAAGGTAAAGACAAACTCTTCATCCCAGTTTTCACCCTTTCTCACTGTTTTATATCCAGACCGAAGAGCTCCAGGACGCAATCAGTAGGTTTACTTTACACGATCGTCGCCTACTCATCTTTGAATTTCTATGATCTCGCTCCGGGCTCTGAAACTTGAAGTTAGCATACACTCGAAAAGGATACTCAGTACATAGTTCTGATAATTCCAACCAGTTGTACCCAGTCATCTTCCTTTAGTATAGGTTGTTGTTTGTTTTCATTTGACGCTCAGTACAGTTGACATGACATGCACCTTCACAGGAAAACCATGCCCAAACTCCAAGTGTGGCGGACGTCTGGACTCCTGGCATGTCGTGGCCATTGTGGCTATCCCGTCACCCATTTCTGGAGACACGCGCACGGCGCCATCTACTTCCAGGCCAAAGGTACCATGATCATGCCCGTCCCGAGCTCAAATCTGTGGCAGAGAACAGACGAGGAATGTCAGAAACTCGCTCGTATAAACCATTCATGGTGAGTCAGACACTCGTATAAACATTCATGGTGAGTCAGACACTCGATCGTATAAAGCATTCATGGTGAGTCAGACATTCGATCGTTTAAACCATTCATGGTGAGTCAGACACTCGTATAAACCATACATGGTGAGTCAGACACTCGTATAAACTATTCATGGTGAGTCAGACACTCGCTCGTATAAACCATTCATGGTGAGTCAGACACTCGCACGTATAAACCATTCATGGTGAGTCAGACACTCGTATAAACCATTCATGGTGAGTCAGACACTCGCTCGTATAAACCATTCATGGTGAGTTAGACACTTGATCGTATAAACATTCATGGTGAGTCAGACACTCGTATAAACCATTCATGATGTGTCAGACACTCGTATAAACCATTCATGGTGAGTCAGACACTCGCTCGTATAAACCATTCATGTTGAGTCAGACACTCGATCGTATAAACCATTCATGGTGAGTCAGACACTCGTATAAACCATTCATGGTGAGTCAGACACTCGTATAAACCATTCGTGGTGAGTCAGACAGTATGAGCACTTCCACAAACAAAATTTGGATTGATGTACGCATTCTAAGTGAAGAAACTGCATATGTGTGCCGGGTTTTGAAGTCCCGCATTCCGTCTTTGGAAATTTCATTGTTGTTTTGCTCTTCAGGTCATGAAGACTTATCAAGGCTGAAAGTAATACCTTGATTACACTGCATAAGAACAAAGTAATGCATGCCTCAGGATCCGGCTTGCAGCAAAGACTGACAAAGCATAGGCCAAGCAAGTGGAAACGAATGTGCGAAGCTGTTAGAATCTTGGAAGTCTAACACAATCGAACTGAATCCGTTTGGGCAGACGATAAATGTTTTTCAAGTTTAAAAAAAAGATAGAATTGAATTTAAAAAAAAAAAACATTTCAAGTGCTTGAGTCTAGAACGCCAAAGAAAGATATGACTGTCTGTGAGCTTCATCAAATGATGTCTAATAATTCGAACGATCCAGTCGAGTGCTTATTCATGTGCCAAATGTAAATACATCACACGTATCTGACTTCTCTCTCTAAGCAGCATGGCTGAGTGATAATTGTTTTGGGGGGAATTGATGAGAAACAAGACCCGAAATTCGAATCTATTCGCTCTGCGTCATTTACCCCAACTTCCAATCAAGGCTGGACGATAGCGAGAGGTGGTGGTGAGGGGGGGGGGGGGGGGGGGGGTGGACAGGAGGGGGGGGGGGGGGGGGGCTGGACACCAGCCCTCCCTCCTACCCTGGCTGGCAGAAAGAGTACTTTTGGTACGCTGCCCCAAGTAGCGTAGCGCCCTCAGGAACAGGTCCCTTTCTCATATACTTGATCCGGCCCAGTAGGCCTATACCAATTGTTGATTTAAGCAAATGATTCAAATGAATTCTTGAGCATGAAATCTTGCCTGCAAAGATGGCTCAATAAGAGAATACCTGATGGAGGCTCTTCAACGCGATGTCGTCACTGACATGTCCCTTTGCGGTCGGCTGGGCTATAAGTAATAATAACCTACCTTACCTTGCGGAGGCTTTCTGAATACTTCTCTTTCAGTGTATCCGTTTCTGCTATTATTTTGACAGGTAAATCTAACCCTAGCGATCTGTCTTGATGTACAAATGATTATAACGAAGCGGGTTTGTCATTTCATACAATATAAAAGCCAAAGTGATTTATATCAATATACAAACGTTTTACTTTGAAAAATAAAAAACAACAACAAGCATGCTCCAAGAAAGTTAAAGAAAGGACAATTTAACGTGAACATGGTGTGTGTGTGTGTGTGTGTGTGTGTGTGTGTGTGTGTGTGTGTGTGTGTGTGTGTTCTCCCAGGTGTCTGGCCTATTTGGTGACGCTGACAGAAAACGACTCAAACCCAGCGAGCCAGACGAAGTTACGGGCAAAAAACTATTTACCATTTCACCGGTAAGTCTGTAGTGTAGTGTGTGTGTGTGTGTGTGTGTGTGTGTGTGTGTGTGTGTGTCCTGGGGGACGGGGCTGGGGAGGCAGTCAGAGTAGCAATCTTTTCAATGCTCATAATACCTTTCGATGGCAGAAGAGAAACACTTATTCTTTTAACATCTTTTCCTTCTAACGCTTAGTAATTTACGTACTGCTCAAAACGAATGACAAGCATTACATTGAAATTATGAACTTATCTTTTGTTTGCTGCTGGGATTAAGTCTGATCTTTTGCAATCGTGATGCCTCAAAGATCTTGTGACAATGTCGACAACTTCTTGCTGCTATACTTCATTGTCGCGAATTTCCTTCCACTGTGGTTTTCTTCTCTAACGAAGACCACAAAAACATTAGGTCCGTGATATATACACTGACCCGAGTTGTATTGCAGATTTATGTCACGCCAGCCAAAGGTAACATGGCAAATAACCATTTCAAGTGCTTGTGTCTACCATTACCTGCGTAAAGGGGATGGAGTATGAGCAAAGGATGAGGGAAGGGGGTGGGGTGTTACCTATCTAACACCATACTGATACCACCAGAACGAAAAAAACATTAGAATAGTGACTGAAAATGACCAGTTTTTTATGTTTTATGATTGAGGGATTCAAACTTGCAACGTCTGACTACAAATTCGATGCTCTACCCACAGAGCCAGCCCTGCACTCACACGAATTTAGAACGATGATTCGCTTTCTTATGGCGTCATTTGAGCCTGCTCCACTCTGAATCAGTCATACAACGTAAGCTTATATACCCCACCAGGACAACGTTCAGTAACCTTCGTCCACTCTGGTTGTATAAGCTCCGACTTCCTCTGTCTTTTAATTAACATTGTAAACTGAAAAATCCATTTAAAAAATCGAGGACAATGATGACTTTTTCCAACAATCGATGACATAGAGTCATCCGTTTACGGAAGTCAGAGATCGTTTTGTTTACGACACTTTTTTACTGGTTTAGCGGCTTTGCCTCGGTCGCATAAAGCGTGTTAAGACTATTTCGGATCATTTTGTCTCTCGGGTATGCTGTTCAATCTCAGAATCATGTGGAGCAAAGCAGGTGTGGAAATGCTGCATTCAGGTGCACTAGTTTTTTTCCAGCACAATCTCATTTCTGAGCAAGTAAAATATGGTAGCCGTGCTTTCCTCCCTGAAGTTTTGTGTCGGTATCATTTTTTTCTCTTTTTTCTCGTGTTTTGTACATTGACTTGGTAAAAGAGCTGCTGGAATGTTATTCTCTGTTCCTTATCAGTCAGTGCAGCTTTGGTTGTGGACGGACTTAGTGTCCCACTCTAAGCCCAAAGTGTGTTTAGCTAGATACTTCATGCTAAGATAACTAGGATTTGGGACATACTATTTCCAGCTGGACCATGCGTCATGATCGTCTTCCGTGTCTTTCCTACAGGTGACGATGTACTCTGCTCCTGTCCACCATTTTTGAATGCATGTGCAACAAGTCACGGACAGCTTACAGATCATTTCGTCCTTACGATACACTGAAGAACTCGTTCCCCCCCCAGCACTGCCCATCACTCAGATCAACATCACCAACGCCTATCCTACACCACCTGGAAGACCCTGCCTGGATCTGTTCTTGAGAGGTTCAACATCGAGCATCCCGCCACAACCGGGCCACGGCACGCTGGACAGTTCGCGTTTCTTCTCCCCTCCCTTCTCGGCAAGACACAGCATGGTCAACATCAAGAACTCCAGCGGCGGCACAGTCAGTGCTTTTGAGGTTCCTTCGTGCAAACAGAAAGCTTCAACATTCACCGACAGTTCACCAGATGTTGCTGTATCAAGCTGTGATGATGGAACAGATGTAAGACATAAAGTCCCGTCTCCACCTGGCAACAAATACATCATGTCTCCGGAAGTCCAAGGTGAGCAGCAAAGTGCTGAGAGCGAACCGTTACCGTTAGGGAAACTCTTCTTCGGGCGTATCCTCCTCCACCTCCTTTCTTTCTTCCTCTCGAGAGGCGTTGTTTGAAGGACCTTCCCGAATGGAGGAACTATGTTCAGTGCCTGATGTGAAGGAAGAACGCCAGGACACCGAAACCCAGAGGCCGGCTTCTGCTTGCTCTGCTGCAGCCACGAACGCCAGCATGGACACATGCAGGCAGCTGAGGTCTCTGGTAGGCTCTGCTAACGACACCCTTTACCCATTAGAAGACAACGGTTCATTACTTCACCTGTTTTCGTCAAACTCCCCCAGCTCTTTGCTGGATCCCCCAGATGCTGGCAAAACCTGCCACGTCCTGTCGTCTCCTTCCATCAGTCACATCGCTACGCCTCCTATACCGGATAAACATTTCGTAGAACTTCGTCCAGTTCAGCAGGAAGAGTTTCCAGGCCAGCAGACTCCCAGAACAGCCTACGACATTCTCCACAACCCTGCTTCGTTCAGAGACGATCTACTGCACTCAGGCGTATCACCGCCCAGGCCCAGAGCCCCGGGCTCGGGAGCCAGTTGTTCTGGACAACAGGAAGCCGCCGGTGCTGGCCATGACGTGATGCCAATGCGCAGAGATCCATCTCTGGTGCAGTATCCGGGAGTGAGCGACGTGGGATCGCCTTTGTTTGGAAGGTTCCCTGGAGATTATTATCAACTTCCTCAGTCGTCCCAGCCATATTCCAGCACGTACAAACAGGCGTGTAACCACAGTATCAACATCACACTCACTTACAATTGACACTGCAGAGGCTTGGTTTCTAGACCAGCTGACCAATGCCAAAGTCTTATCTGTAGCTTATTTTGGAGTGCTACAAAATGCTAAGACAGCACACTGAATTGAACCGCTTCTGTAATAGACTATTTATTCGTCGATCCAGGAAAATCTTGGGAACATAAACGTTATAAACTAACGGACTCAAGTGCCATAGTACTGAGTGATATATATACTTGTCCTAAATATTTTGCTCTGTTCATCATATACATGTATATATGCAGAAGCACGAGGTTCCGACTATAACTATACTTACATTAGAACAAAGATCTTGCATATGTATGTTTTTTTTCATTTACATCAGGAGCTTGAGAAAAAATTTCAGTGTCTTTAGTTTCTGTGGATGCAGAGCTGTCCTATTTTCTTATATACACGTGAGTGACGGAGGGATTTAAAATGATCCTATATAAAAGGTTTATCACTGGATCGTACAAACAGTTGTTTTTTGTTTGTTGATTGGTTTGTTGTTTGTATGTTTGTTAATTTATTGTTTTTCGTTTTGTTTGTTTTTTGCTACAGATGTAATCATAATACTCGATGGCGGAAAGGCGTTGAGTAATGTGCATTTAACGGTTTGGGAACAAGAATACCGGTCAGTTAATGACATCGAAACTTTGAGACCGCTTTGAAGAGTTATGGTATACTTTAATAGTGTTCTTTTCCAGCGGTAACCCGAGAAAGTAGTTCATCGTTTTCTGTATTCTCACTTTCGTCAAAAAGGTTCATTTTGCAATTATCCTATGTGCATTTACTGCCAGCACAGGACAGAGACAGAATTCTTTAGTGTGTGTGTGTGATGGGGATTGCGGGGGGGGGGGGGGGGGGGGGGGGAGGAGTGGTGGTGGTGGTGGGGATACAGAAAGAGAAACGAAGAAAGAGCCATTAGGGGGAATGAAAACATTACACCAGACACTTCCCAATTCTCCTCTTCTCAAAATTTCAATTCTGAAGCACTAAAACTTGTTTATCATCACGAATAATCCCCATCCCACACCACCCCATCCCATCCCACTTCAGCGCGCACGCCCACGCACACACGCGCGCGCGCGCGCGCGCGCGCACACACACACACACACTCTCTCTCTCTCTCTCAATAAATGGGGGAAAACACATTTGCCAAATATACTGTCAGCGCAGAAGTCGAGCCTTAACGTAACGTTGCCTTAAAATTGCTATTTTGAATTGTCGATTTTCGACAGACAACAGCCGTTAAACATCTTTTATTGTTTGGCGCTGTTTGTTTTGAGGCCTTATATCGTGTACATACTTCCAAGCAATCCTCCCGAATCGGACAACTGCGAATCAATTTATTCAAGACCGAATGAAAAACAGGTCACCCGGTGTTACTGTATTCATTCGTTATTAAAACAATCGTCATCCTTTTCTTTTTTCTTTTTTTTAAAAAGAACCGTCGTTAGAGGTGAAAAGTACTCCTGAAAATTATATAAATGAATGGATGAATGAAATTGATTGATTGATTAATAAAGTGAGGAAGTAAGTAAAATACACATTGTAAAAGGGAAAGAAGTCAGATCATTTCTGGAAAGACAAAAAACATCAGAGGTCGTTCTTGTCTAAAAGCATTCATATTTTCTGCTCATCCTAAATAGTTTACCTTCCATCCCCACTCGCAATTCATCGTCCTGAGGAAAAATAAATGTTGCGGCCTGCCATGTTTTGATGTGTTGCTCAATATTATTCAGTATGTCCTGATCTTTTATTGATACGAATTTAGCCAGTGTCGTGTGAAGTACCTGCAGTGCCCCCTTCTTGGCGACTAATGTGTTGGTCACTGTTGTCGTGAATGGAATGAACTTCACTCTTCTCGTTTACACCTTCCCTATGTTTATTTGTTACTATTTCTGAGTAATTTTACTCCGGTCGGGTTCTCGTTTTTAACACGTGCAGTGTTCAAACGTGTTGCAATATCAAAATCTTGTTATTCATCGCTGTTGCATTATGTCCTGTCTGCGTAATGATCACATTTAAGCAATCTGTGTGTGTGTGTGTGTGTGTGTGTGTGTGTGTGTGTGTGTGTGTGTGTGTGTGTGTGAGAGAGAGAGAGAGAGAGAGAGAGAGAGAGGCTAGGAGCTCATGTATGACATCAACTAGACGCAATATGATCTTATATAAGTGATATCTATTTCCCTGACCGAATTTCCGCCAAACAATCATAACTATTTTGGGTTTTTTCTTTTCATTCCGTGTGGTATGCATTCCGAACTTTCACAAAAATGTCCTTTTTCTTTAATTATACAATAAGCTATCTTCCAGGACAACGAATTGTTGTTTGAAACAATGCTTTGGCCATATTTAGCAAAACTTCCTTTTTATAACATTCTAAACCTTATCTATTCACTCTCTTATATGTTGCACAACAATATTTTCACAGCAATGCTAATTAAAACATCGATAGAGAGAAACTAACTCACAATGCTAATTAAAACATCGATAGAGAGAAACTAACTCCTAGACCCCATCATGCTGCTTCCTCCTCCAGGTGCTCATTTCCCACCCTCTTTCCCGCCCAGCCCTTGTGAAAAGTTATCTGTTGATCAGTGTGGGAGATATGACAGGCTCTAGGTCTCAGAGACTTTTTTGTTTGCTCGTTTTGTTTTGTTTGTTTTTTAAGCTAATAAACATTGCTGTTAACTACCAGCCTTTGAAAGTTTTTTGATGATACTGTATTCCTGAAGTGAACCTAAGAATTAGAATGGTTTATGCCATCACTCTTCAGCTTGGGGTCACAGTTTCCAGCTTCTACCCGGTGAAAAACTTGGGTGTACCCCTCAACGATGTGGTTCCCATGGAAATGTTTGCATGTGTGTCTGAAGTCCAGAATAGACTGCTTACAATCCCCATTGTATCAATGGCGTTTGATTTCTTCATTGTGAAGCTGTATTGTGTTGCACAATAGTATACTGTGTTGCAAAGCTTCATCGCCACTGCGGGCTTCTGTGGGAGAGGGAGAGAGAGAGAGAGAGAGAGAGAGAGAGAGGGGGGGGGGGGGGTCGCGTCGGCTTGGTATTGTCATTATTTGCGCCTATTGTTATATTTGTCTGCCTGCGTGCTTTTGTTTGTGTATTAAAAGATTTTCCTACATCATTTGTTTCCACAGACTATTTTGTTGCCGCGGGGTCTTTAACGTGCCCTGACGCACAGAACCTCGGTTTATCGACAAACCGCAAATTAACGCTAAGCAGGAGAGGCTCGAACCACAAAGCCGGGATCCACTTACATTTTACGTGATTGCAGTGCCCACTAGACCGCCTTTACTGCACTATCATATGTAATGGCTTTCAGTGCTGTCCACCTCTTCTGTGATGACGGTATAAGGTGTGCAGAACCTTGCTTTAAAACAAAAGCCGCTTAAATCGAACACTTTCGGTCGCTCCTTTTGAACTCCCGAGAACCTACGTCGAAAAAAGGAAAAAAAAAAAAAGAAAAAAAAAAAAAAAAAAGACATGCGCATGCAGACGAGAGAGAGAGAGAGAGAGAGAGAGAGAGAGAGTACTAAAGACCCCAAAGCCTCACGGATCTACAGAAAGGGCAGTGAAATGTGTTGCAGATTCATCACAACTAGGAAACGGAATCGTAGAAAGCGGAGCCCTACCCTCTCCTTCCGCCACCTTAAGCTTCCGTGAAATCAATCGGGTATCTGTTTACTACCGGTGGACAGTGAGGGTCTTATACCCGTAAAAATCTAACCTCACTGGCGATTCGACCATGCCACTGTAAGCTCCGAAATCGAAAGCTCTAACCTTTTTGACCACGGGACCAACTGAAGAAGACGCACACCGCATGTTCGTTGTGGATAACTTACTTACTAAGAACATTCTATCGTCTTTGAAGCCGATGCGTCTTTCAGTTTCCAAGGGTTCCTGCAGAAAGAGCACCACGCTAAAAGAAAATTACTTTCCAATGCATGTTTCATCGAAACCGATTCGGAGGTAAAGCTATACATACATATTAATATATATATATATATATATGACTGAACTTTGGGTATGTGCAATACTTGTAAAGATGTTGTAATAAACTGTGCCTGATTTAGTTCATGTTTTTCTTCTTATTGTTGTGTGTCTGTGTGTGTGTATGTGTGTGTGTGCACGAGCACGTGTGGCGAGACGAACGCTGTGTGTGTGTGTGTGTGTGTGTGTGTGTGTGTGTGTGTGTGTGTGTGTGATATAAGACGAAAAAAAAATCGGGGCTGGGAAAAAAGGTTAGCACAACGAGTCAAAAGAATTAACATATCTACAACTATAACACAAAAATAGAATGTCCACTTAATCAAAGATGAAAACAAACAAATAAAAAGAAAAGAAAGAAAAGAGAAAACCAAACAAATAACTCGTCTGTCTCGTACCTGGCCGATCTTTCTGAAAATTTGTAGGTATGTTCATCATGGTCAAGGATAATGCCTCGTGTTTTTATTTTACCGTTATATCCGTTACTAACGGCTATAACGGTCCATAACGGTTTTTCTTCTTAAATGGAATATCTCAGAAAGTACTTGGCCGATCTGTTTGAGAATTTGTAGGTATGTTCATCATGGGTGACGGATGATGCCCGATGTTTATTTGTCAGTTACAGCGGTTATTAACGGCTATAACGACCCATAACGGGGTTTTCTTCTTTATGGAATATCTCAGAAAGTACTTTTCCGATCTTTCTGAAAAATTCGTAGATACGTTCATCATGGGTGGCGGATGATGCCCGACGTTTATTTGTCCGTTATAGCGGTTACTAACGGCTATAACGGTCCATAACGGTTTTACTTCTTTATGGAATGTCTCAGAAAGTACTTGGCCGATCTTTCTGAAAATTTGTAGGTACGTTCATTACGGGTCAAGGATAATGCCCGATGTTTTATTTTACCGTTATATCGTTACTAATGGCTATAACGGCCCATAACGGTTTTTCTGCTTTATGGAATATCTCAGAAAGTACTTGGCTGATCTTTCTGAAAAACTCGTAGATATGTTCATCATGGGTGACGGATGATGCCCGATGTTTATTTGTCCTTTATAACCGTTACTAACGGCTATAACGGCCCATGACATTTTTTTTCTTCTTTATGGAATATCTCAGAAAGTACCTGGCCGATCTTTCTGAAAATTTGTAGGTATGTTCATCATGGGTCAAGGATAATGCCCGATGTTTTATTTTACCATTATATCCGTTACTAACGGCTATGACGGTCCATAACGGTTTTTCTTCTTTATGGAATATCTCAGAAAGTACTTGGCCGATCTTTCTGAAAATTTGTAGGTAAGTTCGTCATGGGTGACGGATGATGCCCGATGTTTATTTGTCCGTTATAGCGGTTACTAACGGCTATAACGGCCCATAACGTTTTTTCTTCTTTATGGAATATCTCATAAAGTACTTGGCCGATCTTTCTGAAATGTATAGGCATGTTCATTATGGGTCATGGATGATGCCCGATGCTTTGTTTTACTGTTATATCCGTTACTAATGGCTGTAACGGCCCATAACGGTTTTTCTTCTTCATGGAATATCTCAGAAAGTACTTGCTGATCTTTCTAAAAAAATTATAGGTATGTTCATCATGGGTGACGGATGATGCCCGATGTTCATTTGTCCGTTATAGCCGTTACTAACGGCCCATAACGTTTTTTTCTTCTTTATGGAATATCTCAGAAAGAACTTGCCGATCTTTTTGAAAATTTATAGGTATATTCATCATGGGTCAAGGATAATGCCCGATGCTTTATTTTACCGTTATATCCGTTAATAACGGCTATAATGGTCCATAACGGTTTTTCTTCTTTATGGAATATCTCAGAAAGTACTTGGCCGATTTTTCTGAAAATTTGTAGGTATGTTCATTATGGGTGACGGATGATGCCCGATGTTTATTTGTCCTTTATAGCAGTTACGGCTATAACGGCCCATAATGGCTTTTCTTCTTTATGGAATATCTCATAAAGTACTTGGCCGATCTTTCTGAAAATGTGTAGGTATGTTCATTATGGGTCACGGATGATGCCCGATGTTTTATTTTACGTTGTATCCGTTACTAACAGCTGTAACTGCCCATAACGGTATTTCTTCTTTATGGAAAATCTCAGAAAGTACTTGGGCGATCTTTCTGAGAATTTGTAGGTATGTTCATTATGGGTCACAGATGATGGCCGATGTTTACCAGAATAGCCGTTACTGACGGCTATAACGGCTCAAAACGGTTTTTCCTCTTTATATGGAATATCTCACGCGTATTCAAGATAAACTGGGAGTACGTTTATATGGCTTGCATCTTGTCTTTAAGTTGACATGAACAAAAACCACAAAAGGTTGATGATGTCATGATGATCTTGACGATAATAAATGTCCAAGCTTTGTTGCAAGCCCATTTCCGGTATGTCTCCCTCTGATGCTTGCAATACCCGAAGACGCACCTTAATGGTAGCGGCAATGGTGATTATAATGAAGGCTCTCTCGTTAGCTCCGAATGTTTTCTGCAACTCCAAAGGATCGAACCGGTGACGTCTGACTGCGAACTTGGTGATCTGCCACTGAGCCCATTAGGCACCCAATATGCAAATGGTCCTCACCGTTCTGCCCAATTAGCGGGAGTCGTAGGTTTTGTTGCCGAAGTTTGTTACAGTTTCATGTCCACATACACCTCAGGTAATACAGTAGACTGGTGTAGCCAGCCAAGTAAGTTGCTGGCTAGAGTCCTATTTCAAAACAATACCTCCAGAACGACAACACATCAACATTTACCGAGCTTCGTTAAATATCAACTGATTCTTGCTGCTAGGGTCATACAGACTCATACCTGTTAAAAATGCAGTTCAAAAGCATGCCCCTATTCGTTCTTCGCAGGTTTCTCAGACCTATGCCCGTCAAAGAGGCAGTCCAATGCCATGTTCATTCGTAGGTCTCACAGATCCATACTCATTCTTGAGGCAGCTCAGCTCCGTGTTCCTGTATCTGTATCTCAGGCCCCTCAGATTCATGGGGTTGGTTTGTAACCAGTCTTCTTTCCTGTAATCCAAGTTACTGTGGATCACCGTCCCGTGTCACTAATAATCTTCGTCCTGTTAATCCGAGTTCTATTTTTTGTTCACAGTTTAATGAACAATAGAATATACATGAACAAATAGTTAACCCCCCCTCCCTCCCGTTGAGTTCTTGCATACATGATCGTTTGGAGTTATGGGTGTGTGATTATTTCATTATTGGAGCAATAGCTGCCCTGATCGTTTGGAGTTACGCGTGTGTGATTATTTCGTCACTGGAGCAATAGCTGCCCTGATCGTTTGGGGTTATGGGTGTGTGATTATTTCATCACTGGAGCGAGAGTTACTATTCTTATTCCCTATTTACTTTCAACTATTTCCTGCCTCATATAAAATTCCGTTTCATAACAATCAAATCGAGGTAACATGTGTTTGTTTCTGTTTGCCCGTGTGCTTGTTTAATCATATTCAAGACCGAAAAGGCTGGTTCATTTTCTGCAGCTCTTGTTGCTGTGTACGTGTGTAAGATACCGGCTGTAAAAGCAACTTATTCGTTAGTTACCGTTAATTATTCCCAGCCCGAGTAAAGATTTCATTTTAAATGTGGGTATGAGAGACCCACGAATTATGAATACGGGGTGCTAGAAGCAAAGATATTTTATTTGTCTACTAACGAACAAAAACAAATAATTTTGTATATACGTAATTGTCAAGAATGAGTTGAGACACACACAAAATTCCCTATCATTTTGATGAAGTTGTGACTTTTTTGTGATCTTTTAATGCGAAAATGGGTCTGTTAGACCCATGAGCTACGGTGAAGGTTACGACGTGCCAAACGGGGGATGAATCGTTTTTTGTATAGTTCGTAAAATCGGCGATGTATTACGTAAAAAGTTGAATTTAAGCTACGTTCATGTTTCAAATCAACATTCCCATCCCAGATGACGTATCAACCATGAAGACTGGAATTTGAAACCCGTCAACATCACACTATAACCATACCGCAAAACGACAACGTGTCAATATGGGCAGCGCACCTGGATACGCGCGCGCGGGCGCCTGTGTGTGTGTGTGTGTGTGTGTGTGTGTGCGCGCGCGCGCGCGCGCGCGTGCGCATGTGTGAGTACGCACGCTATCGTTAATCGTACGTTCGCCGCTATCTACCCATCAGACATGGGTGATGGGTAGGGGAAAAGAGGAGAAAGAGAGAAGGGTGGGACGATGCGGGGTTGTGGGGGTGGGGGGTGGGGGGTGGGATCGAGAGCCTGCAATGTCTGTGAACTCGGTGCTCGAATCAACTGAACTGATCAGGTGATCAGAAGAATATATTATTTCTACAGAGGATGACCTTACAGTGTAACAACGGTCGACCTCCTCACAATGTACAGGGCCCATTGAACTGTGTTTTGTGTACAGAACCATTTCTTGCGTCTGTCAACTGACCTCTCTTGGCAAGATAAGTCGATCGATGGATGGACAGACAGACTGAGAAAGACACGCAGACGGATGGGCAGGAAGACAGACAACAGTCAGACAGACAGACAAATACGTAGCTGATGAATAGAGAACGACACAGAGACAAATGTAGGGAGATATACAGATAGGTAGATAGACAGGCATACAGACAGATAGAGAGATAGAAGATATAGACAGACAGACAAAGTTAGGTAGATAGGCAGATATGTGTATGTTTATTTGTATGTATGCATGCATACATTGATGGATGGATGGAAAGACAGAGAGATATACACAAAGAGACACAGACCGAGCGCGCGCGCTAGAGAGAGAGAGAGAGAGAGAGAGAGAGAGAGAGAGAGAAAGAGAGAGTGTCTGAATTAACACATAGAGAGTACTGTAATGGGATAGGCTTAAATAACGATTTTTTTTTCTTTTTGCGTCCAGTCTTCTGCGCAATAAATCTATAAATAAATAAAACAACACATACAATGAAAAGAATGAGGTAGAATATTTTTTTTAGAAAAAAAAGGAATCGCCATCATAATCAAATTCAACAAATCAACAGACAAATGATAATCGAATATGAATATATACCTAAAAGAAAAAAAGTGTTGGACTAAAGCCATACACAAACACGCGCGCGCGCGCACGCACGCACGCACGAAATATAAACACCGCCTTTCCATTTACCTCCTACTCAGTACATCACATGTTTACCAGTCAAGGGATCTATAGCGAAATGCTTAAGATAGAGAGACAGAGACAGCGAGGGAGAGAGAGTCAGAGACTACAGCCAAAATAGGTAAAGAATATGCTTACAGATCCACAGGTACAACAAAAAGCAAGTGATTTATGTTTCATGGTGTTAAAGGGATGCATAAGTAGATCGAAAGAAAGACAGACATACAGCAGGCAGACTGCAGGCAGAGTGAAGACCGACAGACAGGTAGAGGGAACATGTGTGCGTGTGTGTGCGTGACTGTAAATTACCAATGGCATATGTCAGTAACCATTTAAGAAAAAAGTTTCGAACAGGAGTATAGACTAACTTAGACTTCCCTGGTCGCCTCTTGAAATGTCCAAGTATTGTCGTCTGCTCAGATGACACTAGGCAGCTGGTTGACTAAAAGTATTGATCGGAACCTAGACATTATTACAAAGAATAGGTAGACTTCCACCTTAGTCATTGTATTTACAGCTCAGCCGACAGCAGAACCCACACAAGCGCGGGGTCTTTCGTGGGAAAAATGTACAGGTCTGACAAAACAATAAATGTTTGTAAATCGGAAGTATTTCTTCAACGACAGGCATACTACTTTTGTTTTCCTACTCTCCGTAACTGAAGGCAATGAAATGAATAGCGTTCCTTCACTTGATGACACTGTCGCAAGGTTTTGAAAAGACGACAGCGGTTTGCAAACTTTCTGTCAGATACATGTAAATACATGCCAGTACTCTAGTGCAGACTTCCTCGCTTAAAATAAGATGGCAATCATCTGCATCCCAGTATTTTCATCGAGATCATGACCATCTCATGACCCCCCCCCCCCCCCCCCCCCCCCCCCCGATTGGTCGTGGTCTTGTCAAGAGTCGGCTGTTTCAATCCACTGCGCAGGTTAGCTGTCATATCTAATTAAGTCAACGCCTACACTGTAGAAGATGATCTCGTAAACAGTTGGCCTATAGTTTATGATCTAGTAAACAATTAGCCTACGGTATATTTTTATCGCTACTTGTCTGCCTTTTCACCTTCGTTACTGGATTCATGAAAATGCCACAACGGACCCACGGCGCGGCTCTGATGGGGTCTCTATTAACAACGTGACGTACAGGTGACACTCGCCTCTGGCCATAAATCTCGGCCCAACCGTAACCATGTCAGCGCCGTTTAATCGCC
>JADBJO010006791.1:0-5000 GCA_016801955.1 Conus betulinus
AGAAGAAGAAGAAAGCAACCGAGAAACGAGAAGAAGACGAAGACTACAATAAAGAATACCAAGAAAAGAAAGAAAGGAAAGAAAGAAGGAAGCAAGAAAAAAGTGCATGAATTTGCATTTTTAAGAATTGTGAACTCCTTGCAAACTGAAGGGAGAGATAGAGTAGAGAGAGAGAGAGTAGAGAGAGAGAGAGTAATAGAGAGAGAGTTATAGATAGACAAGACAGAGCAGAGACAGATATACAGACATACTACAGACAGACATTCTGAGACCAGAAATTTGAAAACTGACTGAGTCAGCGACACAAAGAGAGGGAGAAACTGACAGACAGGCGAAGAAGAGGAATTATTCCATAGGTGCCACGTGCCCTTTTTGGCCTGTTTTCACGTTTACGAGCAAAATACAGTCGGCAGGCCACCCGTTGCGTAACAAGACGATAGATATTTAGATACTGACACGACAAATACGTAGCCCACCACCACCAGCTCCCTCTTACCTGCGTCCCGCCTCTCTCTCTCTCTCTCTCTCTCTCTCCGTTCTCCTCTCTCTCTCTCTCTCTCCTCACTTCTCCTCTCTCTCTACATGCACACACACACACACAAACCACACACACACACACACACACCCACACACACACCCAACGCACACAACACACACACACTACCGCACCACATCACACACACACACACATCAACACACACGCACCCGCACACACACACACACACAACACACACGAGAGGGGTACATCACGCGTGTTCAAATGTTCAGAAGTAGCCCTATCGCGTGGTCTGTCTGTTCTGTCTGCTGTCTGTCTGTCGTTCTGTCTGTCTGTCTTCTCTCTCTCGTCTCTCTCTCCTTCTCTGCGCTCTCGCCAACAATATCTATGATATTGGACCATAGATACCAGGAATAAAACAAAAAAATTAAAAAATTGTATGTTGAAGATGGTATATGATTCCAGCAAAAAAGACCAGACATTGATACCCGCACGTACACAGAAATACAAACGGACGCGTGCTCGCGCGCCGTAATATCACACACACCCACACACACACACACACACACACACACACACACACACCACACACACACCACACACACACACACATTCGCTCTGGGCGCATATGCACACACACCCATGCACGCACACATGCGCATAGTGCAAGGGCAAAAATGCGCGTGTGTGAATGTGTGTGCGCGCGCGCCACGCACACGAAGGTGCGCGCGCGCGCGCTCACACACACACACACACACACACACACACACCACACACACACACACACTCTCCTCTCTCTCTCTACACCACACACACACCCCGACACAAAAAACACACACACACACACACACACCCAACCACCCACACACACACACACACACACACACACACACACACACACACACACACACACACATTATCATATTAACGATCATTTTCTTGGGCATTCTTCCCATACCCCCTGCCCTCCCCCTTGCTCCGTCCTCCATTCCCAGCTCTTCACCCCTACCCACCTCCAACCCCTCCCCACCCAGACCCTTTCCCCCATCCCCTCTCCTCCATCCCTACCCACC
Organism: Conus betulinus; assembly: GCA_016801955.1. Classification (NCBI taxonomy): domain Eukaryota; kingdom Metazoa; phylum Mollusca; class Gastropoda; order Neogastropoda; family Conidae; genus Conus; species Conus betulinus. Next base: position 1,570 of record JADBJO010006791.1, read on the forward strand.
GTCACTGCTACCCTGGCATACAAAAAAAAACTGGCTGTAGATTGCAAGAGAAAAAATTCAATAATGCACTAAAAAATAAAAAAAAAGGGAAAAAAGTTTGGCGTGGAAGCATGCATAAATAGAAGAAAAAAAATGTGTGGTGTGGGGAATAAAACGGGTGGGAAACTGGGCAGGGGGATATAGATAGGGAAAGCGTGGGGGGTGGGGGGTGGGAGCTAGTGACAGTAAGGGTGAGGGGGATAAGAGTGGGGTGGGGGGTAGGGGAGGGAGGGGGGGGGGGGAGGAGGAGAGGACGTAAACAAACGACATTTCATGCTGTCAGCTGGCGCTGCGACGTTAGGGGGTAGCCGTCTAACACATCTTGGCGAAGAATATGTAGTAGGTTAGGAACGTAGATCTATAGAGAATCAAGGCTATCACCGTGTGCAGGGGTTTTGGGGTAGATAGATAGATAGATAGATAGTAGATAGATAGATAGATAGATAGATAGATAGATAGATCGATAGATAGATAGATAGATAGATAATAGATATATAGATAGATAGATAGATAGATAATAGATTAGATAGATAGATAGATAGATAGATATAGATAGGGGGTGGGGATAGGTGGAGTAGAAGATAGAGATGGGAGCAAGATAGATAGATAGCTAGTAGATAGATAGATAGTAGATAGGTAGATAGATGGTAGATAGATGAGATAGATAGGTAGATAGATATATAGATAGGACGGGGGTGTGGTAGCAGAGGGGAAGGAGGAGAAGGGGGAGAAGAATGTGTTTTCACGGAGGTAATCCAGACAGGTACAGGTGCAGTGTGAGTGTGTTTGTCAACTTTTCCTAGTCAACGCTGCTCTCCTGATTGCTGTCTGGGTGTGTCGGTCTGTCTGTCTGCCTGTTCCTCTATCTGTCTGTGAGCCTGTCTCTTCTTTTCTCTCTGTGTCTCTGTCTCTGCTTCTCTGTCTCTATGCCGTGTCTGTGTTTGTCTGTTTTTCTCTGTCTCTGTCTGTCTGTCTGCTCTGTCTGGGGTCTGTCTCTCTGTCTGTCTGTCGTTCCTCTCCCTCTCAGTCTCCCCCTGTCTCCTCTCTCTGCTCTCCTCATCTCTCCTTCTTCTCTGTCTCTCTCTCGCTCCGCTCCTCGCTCACCTCTGATTAAACAACTTGCGTGTGAACGTGCTACACACACACACACACACACACACACACACACACACACATCACACACATACACACACACACGCACGCACGCACGCACGCCCGCACGCACGCACGCACGTCACACACACACACACACACACAACACACACACACCACACACACATCATATATAATATATATATTATATATCTACATACTCTCTCTCTCTCTCTTCTGTCCTCTCTCCTCTCTCTCTCTCCTCTCTCTCTCGCTAGATATATATATATATATATATATAATATATATGTATATCTATGCGCATGCGCGCGCGCGCGCGTGTGTGTAGGCATGCGAGAGTACGTGGTATGTGTACATGCGTACATGCGTACATGCGTGCATGCGTGCGTGCGTGCGTGTGTGCATGCGCGCGCGCGCGCGCGCGTGTGTGTGTGTGTGTGTGTGTGTGTGCATGTGTGCGTGCGTGCGTGCATACGTATGCGTGTGAGTGTGTGTGAGGAAAGGTAGATAGTGGAGAGAGAGAGAGAGAGAGAGAGAGAGAGAGAGAGAGAGAGAGAGAGAGAGAGAGAGAGAGCATGCGTGCGCGCGTGTGGGGATACGTGTTAGCATACCAGCGTGTGTATGTGCGTGTGTCTTGTCAATGTGTCTGTCTATGTACGCGTGTGTATGTTTGTGTGTATGCGTGTGAGCGTGCGCGTATTGTGGATCCCAGTGCGGGGTATATGCAGTAGCTATCTGTTTGGTATTAATACCACAGGCAGTTTAGGTTAACAGAAATACATCTTGATATGTTGGCGTAAATGCACAATGTGGCTGGAAATGATATCCAAACTTTATTTTAGGCTGTGTCTTCTCCCCTTCCAAACTCTATCCGCGCCCCCTGTCTTTCTTCTCCGCCTTGTTCTTTATATTTCAGACTCCTTCTATCCGTCCATCTTGGTTGTGTTGTGTGTGTGTGTGTGTTTGTGTGCGTGCGTGCGTGCGTGCGTGCGTGCGTGCGTGCGTGCGTGTGTGTGTGTGTTGTGTGTGTGTGTGTGTGTGTGTGTGTTTGTGTGCGTGTATGTTTTTGTGTATGTCAGTGTATGTCTGTGTGTGAGTATGCATGCGAGCGCGCGCGCTCGTGTGTGTGTGTGTGTGTGTGTGTTGTGTGTGTGTGTGTGATGTGTGTGTGTGTGTGTGTGTGTGTGTGCGTATGTGTGTGTATGCATGGTGTGAGCATGCATACGTGTGGGTGTGTGTGTGTGTGTGTGTGTGTGTGTGTGTGTGTGTGGTGTGTGTGTGTGTTTGTGTGTGTGTGTGTGTGTGTGTGTGTGTGGTGTGTGTCTGCGTGTCTGTGTGTGTCTTGATATGGTGTGTGTGAGTATGTACGCGTGCGTGCGTAAACTTTGACCTTGAACCACAATCATGGGCAACGGGGTAGAGGTATCAGAAACCAGTTTCAGTCCTCGATGACGTCCATCCATTACATTCGCTGTGTCCTATGGAGCTACAGATACATTGTCTTTCTAACCCAACCCCCCTCCTCCCCGACCTTCCCCCCTCTCCCCTTCCACAACACACACACACACACACACCCACACACACACACACACACACCCACACACAACACACACACCACACCACACATAATCCATATCTTTTTCTGCGCTCCCGACTAAAACAGACTAGCCACACTTACACCATTTCTTTCTTTTTTTTCAATAATTCTTAGTCTTTTTCTGTGTTATAAATCCGAAACAGACAATATCAAACCCATTCGTTCTCCACTTTTGAAAGAGAACCAAATAGTGTACGTTCTAAATCCTGCTACACAACATGACTTGTCCTTCGAGTGCGACATGTGAAAAGGAAGAAATCAGAGACGGCACACACAGGGCCAGATAATTTAGTGGTGGTCCACTCCCCCCTTCCCTCCCCCCCGCATAGACTCAACCCCTCCCCCCACCCCGCCCCATTGCCTCAACAATGAATTCAGGCACCCCGATCGTTCATTCCCCTGGGAACCCAGTGACAATGACGTCCATGGTGCAATTGACACTAAAAGGTCGTTTATCTATTTATATCATACACGTTGAGAGCTCCAAACTTCTCGACTTCCTATTGTAATTTTTCGACTGTTTGATTTTTTTTTAGTGTTAGCGGTCACGTAAGCTGGCATATTTAATTGAAGCAAACTCCGCAGGCGTGCGCGGCAACACATACGAGATAGAGAGAGAGGATAGAGGAGAGAGAGAGAGAGACCAGAGAGAGCATAGGGAGAGTGAGAGAGAGAGAGAGAG
>JADBJO010006791.1:15000-17500 GCA_016801955.1 Conus betulinus
GTTGTCATGTGATTGTACTGTCTATTTCTGTCTTTGACAGGCTTCAAGTAGGCAAGATGGATTTGATAGGGTACTAACGGTCTAGGGTCCCAAAATGGGACGCGAACACTGTACGCTCAAGTCATTCCCAGTGGAAAAAAAAAAGTTTAAAACTGATGTTGACTGTACAGTCAATAACACACACACACACACACACACACACACACACACACACACACACACACACACACACACACACACACGCACACACACGCACACACACATACATTACACACATACGCTCATACATCCACACTTGCACACACTCACTCACTCACACACACACACACACACACACACACACACACACACACACACACACACACACACACACACACACACACACACACACACACGCACACGCATTACAGAAGGATACTCCTTAAGTGTATGAAAAGAGTGGCGATGGTTTTGTTTCATTGGAATTGGGCTTTTTTGTTTTTCAATCAAACCAATCCATAGAAGCAAGAACATCGCTCTGAGATCCAAGCTAAAGCTTTTGCAGGCATTTATATTCTCCATCTTTTTGTATGTAGGCCAAATTCGGAATGCACAGGAAGATCCAACAGTGGACGATTCATGCCTCAGAAGACTACTAAGCATCTTCTGTACTGAGCATCTCGCAGACGACAATGTCAACACAACGACAAAGCCACAAAGTCCACAGAAATACTACTCGACAACTGTATTAAACATGTCGCAAACGACAAAGTCCACAGAACGACAGAGTCCACAGAACGACAAAGTCCACAGAACGAAAAAGTCCACAGAACGACAAAGTCCAACGGCAAAGTCCACAGAACGACAAAGTCCGACGACAAAGTCCACAACGACCACCGACGACAAAGTCCACAAAACGACAAAGACCGACGACAAAGTCCACAGAACGACAAAGTCCACAGAACGACAAAGTCCACAGAACGACAAAGACCGACGACAAAGTCCACAGAACGACGAGTCCACAGAACAGAGTCCACAGAACGACAAAGTCCACAGAACGACAAAGTCCACCGACGACAAAGTCCACAGAACGTCAGAGTCCACAGAACGACAAAGTCCACAGAACGACAAAGTCCACAGAACGACAAAGTCCACAGAACGACAAAGTCCACAGAACGTCAGAGTCCACATAACATCAAGTCCATAGAACGTCAGAGTCTACAGAACGTCAGAGTCCACAGAACGACAAAGTCCACAGAACCCTAATGTCCACAGAACGACAAAGTCCACAGAACAGAACGATAAAGTCCACAGAACGACAAGTCCCACAAACGACACAGTCAACAGAGCAGTCAGGCAGTTCGTGAGGAAACGAAAGCTGAGGTGGTTTGCACGTGTTCATCACTTCACACAGACCCTCCATGACTCTCCTACAAGGACCAGTCCAAGAAAAAGGTAACACGAGTCAGATCCAACAAAAGAAGTCTAAAAATCTGCGCGGCCGTTCATAGGCAGAACTGGTGGTGAACCCATTTTCGTTAACTGTCTTATATACTGTGACACGTTCATGTCAAACTCTTCAGTGCAGACAAAAATTTCGCGGCCGATTTTTTCGTTGGATGGATGTGTGTGGTGGTGGTGTCTGCCAAAAGTAAACGCTGGCTCACTCATATCGTCAGATGACAGCCACAGTCTGCGCAGCCATGCATATAAAAAATAGGAAAAATATATTCGATCAAAACAGGAACCATATCACACCGCTGAAGCTAATCAGCGACAGTGCAGTGTCTCCTTCGATAAGTTGCCTCACGGCGACAGGATACTGTTTGCTGCTAATGGACTGTACATACTGAGGCTTCGCCAGTGTGGCTACGTAGTGAGAACCTGAAGTGATTATGAGCGTGAGGGTAGCACTTTTAATGGAAGAAATGAAAAATGAGAAGAAAAAAAAAAAAGAAAGAATGAAAAAAAAAAAATGATGAGAATCCGGTTAGTCGTCTGCGAGTTATCAACGCACAAAAACGAACAGACTGAGAAGACCACGTCAAACGATACAACACCCTGCTCTGTATCGAATGTCCTTCGCGCAGGATACACCTGAGTCTGTGGGAAAGGGACACTCTTCTCACGAGGGACACGATCTGTCAGACCCAAAATAGTTTTGGTCAGAGCCCGCCAGTGCCCGGACAGAATGGAACCACTGGCTGTTCAGACGTGGGCGGGGGGAGGGGGGAGTGGGGGGTGAGGGGGAAATGGTGGAGAGGAGTGAGTGGAACGGAGTGAAGGGGCGAATGGGGAGGGGAAGGGAAAGCGAAGAGGTGCGGTTTTTTTAACTGTGGGAAAAGACGTGCATGACTTCATCTTTCGCTCTATTTCTTTTTTTTTTTGTTTTTTGTTTTGTTTTGTTTTCTGTGTGTCTATGTCTCTCTCTACCTCCCAACGCCCATCCCTCCCTCCCTCCCTCTCTCCGCGCGCGCGCGCGCGCACGTGTGTGCGTATGTGTGTGTGTGTGTGTGTGTGT
>JADBJO010006791.1:42500-50000 GCA_016801955.1 Conus betulinus
GTCTTACTACCCAAATCACTGTCACTGAGACGTGGTGCACAATCTGTTAAAGGCGTCGTCACCAACACATTTCAAACCCCTCTCCCTCCACCCCCCCCACCACCCCCGGCTCCTCTCAACCTTTTCTCTTCCTCTCACCAACTCCTTCTACTGCCAACACACACTAGCGAACTCCGCCATGTCTCTGACTGTCTAACAACCCAAAACATGGTCACGGAGACGTCTTACAACCGCAAACATGAAGCGAAACACGGATTCCCCCCCACGAAACACCGTCCCTCAACAGTGTAACGGATGGAGGGGCAATCTATTAATCCCACCCTTTCCCTGTCAGCGTTTATCTCTCTTCTGCCAGCGGTTTGTGGATTTGGGAGAGCCGTGCGTGGACGTAGGTCTGGGCTGAGGGTCTTCCTGATTGGGCTCAGGGATTCGTGTTCGTGTTTCTGTTGAAGGCGGAGATTGATGCAGCTGGCTTCTCTCTCGCTCTTTCCCTCTGTCCATATGTCTCTGTCTGTCTTTGCGTGTCTATGTGTCTCTTCGATTCTCTCTCTCTCTCTCTCTCTCTCTCTCTCCTCTCTCTCTCTCTCTCTCTCTCTCTCTCTCTCTCTCTCTCTCTCTCTCTCTCTCTCTCTCCATTTTGGTGTTCATGTTTCTGTACATATGGAGATTGATGCATCCGTTTCTTTCTCCCCCCCCTCTCTCTCTCTCTGTCTCTGTCTCTGTCTCTCTGTCTCCCTCTGTTTGTCCATCAGCCTCTGTGTTGGTGTGGCTAGGTGTGTGTTCGATTCTCTCTGTCTCTCCCTCCCTCTCTCACTCTCTCACTCACACTCTCTCTCTCTCTCACACACACACACACACACACACATGCATGTGAAAATAAGGATTTCCGTACATACTCACTCACAAACATGCATTCGCATGCGCACGCCTACACACAAAAGCACACCTACACAACCATGCTTATTATCAGGTATCAAAAAACACAACGTAGCTTGAAAACAGAATGCCAGTGCAACTGAATTGTAATCATACAGCAGAAGACTCACACAATGTCTCAGGCTTGCTTAACTACCTCAGACACGTTGAGCAGACGTCTTACAAACAAAAACACATTCACAGGAATGTCTTGCAACCCTTCCAAAACACAAAACAGGTATCACTTAAAGCAGAGCCACACATACACACATACAAACTCACGCATAAACACACAGTGTATGCTCAAACCCTCTCTCTCTCTCTCTCTCTCTCGCTCGTTCGCTCACACACACACACACACACACACACACACACACACACACACACACACACACACACACACACGTATTTGCGTTCATGTCCCAAACCGTAAAGTATTTTTTAAATGAAATCTTCCAAAACAATCAAACGGCAAACGAATATTTCATGATATCAAAAACAAAACAAAACAAAACAAAACAAAACAACAAAACCCTAGGCCTGATACTCTTAATACCTCAAACATGGTTTTATTTACAAGTCCCAAAGACACCGCACATATCGCGCAGCGGCTCATATTTTTTTACAACCCAAATGTGGTTATACAGACGTTTTACAATCGAAAATACCCCCACAGGAATGTCTTGCAACCCCTCTAAAATACCCAGCACAACTCAGAATGTGTCTTAAACTATCGTGTTACTCAAGGCTATGTCACCGACATGTCTAACAACACCTTTAATCGCTCCCTAATCCTCCCACACTGTCTCGCCCATCCCGGCCCATCCCCACCCCCATCCCACTTCTATCACACTCCCACCCCCTACCACTACCACCTCCACTCCTTAAGAAAAATTAAACAGTATGCAACAGAGTCCAGATTGTCTCAGACTGCTTTATTACCAGTAGCGCTGTCACCGATACATTCTATTCAGACACACAGACACACAGACACACACACACAACACACACACACACACACACACACACACACACTGTCTACACACACACCTTAAACACACACCCAGACACACACATCACAACAAACACACGCACGCACACCCACCCACACACACACCCACACACACACACACACACACAACTCTCAACCGCTTGCCTATCCCAACCCACTCCATCACCAAAAACACAGCAGCGGAATCCGCCATGTCCTAGACTGTCTTACAACCCAAAACATAGTCACCGAGACGTCTTTCAACCGAAAACACACGGCAAACACGGATACCCTCACAGAAAAACACAGACACCCCGCAGTGTAACAGATGGAGGGGCAATCTATTAATCTCGCCTCTCTCTGTCAACGTGTTATCTCTCTTTCCTGCCAGCGGTCTGTGGATTTGGGATCGCCGTGTGTGGACGAGGGTCTCTGGCCGAGAGTCTTCCTGATTGGCTTAGGGATTCGTTTTCGTGTTTCTGTGGGGCAGTGAAAACAGTGATACAGCTGTCTGCTCTTCTCTCTCTCTGTCCCATCTGTCTCTGCTGTCTGTCTGTGCGTGTTCGTGGGTCCGTTTGATTCTCTCTCTCTCTCTCTCTCCTCTCTCTCTCTCTCTCTCTCTCTCTCTCTCCAGAGGCCCATGGAGTCTCTCTCTCTGTTCAGCTGATTATGGTCATAATCATAATGGCGCCATAGCCTTGGGTAAATAAACAGAGTATTCACTGTCTCTGTTACTGTCTCTGTCTTTCCTTCTAAGCTTTTATTCGGAAACAACTGTGAGATGTAGCTATTACTAACAGGCATTAAGACACCTCCCTGTACTTCATAACACACATTAAATATTCTATTACAAATGCATTATTATAAACACTTTTTGACGCAGCAAGAAACACAGAATTCCTTAAATCTTTGTCAAAAGGATATACATGGCTTTAGAATCGTGTGGTAGCAATGATCTCACATGTTCGCTTGTGTTGTTAGACATTACGCGATACTAAAATCACATCTTTAAAAAAAAAAAAGTCACAGCATTGTTCAGTTCACTGACTGGATGAAAAAAAAACTCAGGCCATAGATTAACACACATCTCTCCTGATGTTTGAAACAGTCGTTGGATACAAAGATGCAGAAACGTTATTGTCAAAACATTTTTCTTTCAGATATCCGGTTTTGCCTTCCCTGGCGCCATAGACCAGCGCCACACGTACTTATCTGTCTGCATACGTATTTGTTTTTCTATCAAAGTGGGAATTTCTTTTCATTCACAAAGCTCTCGTATTGCCGTGAGTTCTCTTTGCGTGAGAGATTTGCACGCTGCGAACGAGACTACGGTTTTGTTATCGTCCCACTTCAAACACTACACTGAAAGTAGTTTTTTTCTTCTTCGTTCCAGTTTGTTTGTTCAGTGTACAAGACGCTCCAAAGCACTGGGATGGTGAAGGACAAAGAAAAGGAATGCAGGATTTTTTGCAGGCACATACCAGAGACACACTGTTCCTCCACGGGCCATTGTCAGGGCTGCAGGTGTTTGTGCACAGAGGAGTGGTGAAGTGTCGGATATACGACAGACGGCCGGGTAAGGCAAACGATCTTCAAAACTATCGTCAGCTCCTTCGTCGTTGCTTGAGAGAGAGAGAGAGAGAGAGAGAGAGATGGAGAGAGAGAGAGAGAGAGAAGGAGAGGAGCAAAGAGGAGATGGTAGACAGACAGACGAACGGAGGGATGTCAACAGAGGCCGATAGATGAACAGAATGAGGGATGAGGGAAAGAAAGACAGCTGGAGGAAGAAGTAAATGGAAGAGAGAGAGAGAGAGAGAGAGAGAGGAGAGAGAGAGAGAGAGAGAGAGACAGACAGACAGACAGACAGACAGACAGACAGACACTCGGACAGACACACAGACAGATGAACAGAGGCAAAGGACGAGCACACTGAGACATTCAAACAGATTAAAAAAAAAGGGGGAAAAAAAAGATAGAGATGGCATAATAAGTGCGCTCCCTTTACACACACACACACATGCACGCACGCACGCACACACACAACACGTACACACACACACACACACACACACACACACACACACACACACACACACACGTGCGCGCGCATGCACACGCACACACACACACACACAACGCACGCACACACGCACGCACACACACACACACACACACACACACGCACACACGCACGCACAAACGCACGCACGCGCTCACGCACGCACGCAACGCACGCGCGCACCACACACACACACACACACACACCACACACACACACACACACACTCGCACACACACACACACCACACACACACACACACACACACACACACACACACACACACACACACGGTAGCACAGTTTCACCGACGATCATAACCGCAATTCCCGCAGCTTCTGCAATCATCCCTGCAACAACAAAACCCTGATGAACATTCCGCTCTCTCGCTCATTCCGGCACCGGAACACCAGCCAACCAGCACGCTTTACTTCTTACGCTTCTGTCCGTATGATAAGACAGTGAGAAAAACAACATCAAAGGTAGAAAGAAAGAAAGAAGAACAGGAAGAGAGAGAGAGAGAGAGAGAGAGAGAGATAGAGAGAGAGAGAGAGAGAGAGAGACAGACAGAGACAGAGACAGAGACAGACAAACAGACAGACAGAGACAGAGAGAGACTGAGAGACACAGATAGAGAGAGAGAGACACAGTGAGAGAGAGAGTGAAGGTGGACAGAGACAGAGACAGACAGACAGACAGAGAGACAGACAGACAGACAGACAGAGAGAGAGAGGAGAGAGAAAGAACGGAAAGACTGAAACAAAAAAAGGAAAGGAACAGACAAGAAAGGAAGAAAGATCGAAAAAGAAAAGAAAGAAGGAAAGTAAAAAAAAAAAAGAAAGAAAAGCACAGAAATGAAAGAAAGAAAAAAAAAGAGAGGAGAGAAAGAAAAAAAAAAAAAGAAAGAAAAGAGAGAAAAAAAAGGAGGGGGTTGAGAGGAAGTTAGACAGAAATTATGTGAAGTGTATGGGTAAGTAAATTTCTGCTCTTAGGACAACACAAATGAATGAAAAAAAAGAAGAAGAAAATAAAGAAAGAAGGGGAGATATAAACGGAAGGGAGAGAAAAAAAACAGGTACGCTAGGGGGAAGGTGAGTTGAAAGCATGCGAAGGATGTAGGTTGGTATGTAGGCATGTGGGTCGTTAGGGTAGGTGAAAAGGTGCACGCAAACAGTTCGACAGATGAACTGGTCACTAGTTCAATACAGACACGTTGGTAGCCAGGCACATGCAGGCAGACAGGTGGGACGATAGATACGTACATAGCCTATGTACGCACATCAGAAGTAGATCGGTAGTTGGATATATGGAAGGACAGACAGCTGCGTGGGTGTTGTCAACTATATTCTATCGCACACTTCATGAATTAAAACATTTTGTGGTAAGAACAGAATATCGCTGGAATCACTGGTCCTTGCAGATGTACAATATTTACCTGCGCTGTCTACCTTATATCAGTCAATGGATGTTGGTGTGCTATGCACGAATTCATCGTTCATTCCTTCCCTCTCTCTCTCTCCCCTCAGGAACACACTCGTGTAATGGTAATTCAAGATTGAATTCTAGCCTAATGTATGTCACTCCTATAGCTAAGATTGCAAAACATCTCTCTGTCTCTGTCTGTCTGTCTGTCCCTGTCTGTCTGTCTGTCTGTCTCTCTTCTCTCTCTCTCTCTCTCTCTCTCTCTCTCTCTCTCTCTCTCTCTCTCTCTCTCTCTCTCTCTCTCAGGGGGTTAGACATTTTAGTTTGGTGGAACTCCTGGAATGTCTGCGCCAGCGCGATCCACTTTCATTCCGATAGAAACACATAAACTCGGGAACACATCTCTTACTACGTTTTTGGTTTAAGCTGGCTTTACATTGTTGGGGGGAAAAGTAAGCGTATATGTTTGTTGGTTTTGTCTGTTTGTTTTTCAGTACATGAAGCGTGAGTATATAATCAGAACTAAAACTTATGACAAACATCATTGTAGTGGGGGGGGGGGGGGGGGGGGGGGGATGGGGGGGGGGGATCGAGCTGATTATGGGAATCGTGACTCGGGAACCGTGATTCGGGGTAAACGTGAAACACTGGTTTTTCTCTCTCTGAAGTCTACACTCTTAGCCGCACGCTGCCTTCGTTCAAGAAATGCCCTCTTCAAATTCGAGTCAAGTGGTGAGGCCCCACCGTCTTGCACCTGGGTCACCATTCTATCTCACATTCTGTTGTTAATGTACTGCAGCGATCTGTCTTTTACAAAGCAGACAAGTAAGCTGAGCTCTCATCTCTTGCTGTGAAAGTGGTTCTTCTGGAACCAGCCCAGCGGAATCGCAGACAATTTTTTTCCTTTCCTCTTCGGTTTCCAGCCAGAGTTGGCTATAAAACCTCTTAAAGAAAACACTCGGTGTCCTTTTTTTTTCTTTTAATTCAGTTTCCTTTGTTTTCTTTTTTTTTTTTTATCGAATTAATAGTTTGCACCGTTTGTTTTTTCCCCAGCAGGTTTAAAACCATTTGATGAAGTGTGTAACAGAGAGACTAGCTCAGCGTTGCAGTACATATCTATCTATCTATACATATACATTTTTGTGCGCGTGCGCGCGCGTGTTTCATGTGTGTGCAGTGTGTGTGTGTGTGTGTGTGTGTGTGTGTGTGGGTGTGTGTGTGTGTGTGTGCGTGCATGTGCGTGTGTGTGTGTGTGTGTGTGTGTGTGTGTGCGCGCGCGCACAGTTTAATGTGTTCGTTAGACCGGATTCTGGACGAAAGGTAGGCAAGAACGAAAGCATAAGCCAAACTAGGTTAGTAGGTAGGCATGTGGATTTTCAGAAAGCTCTTTGCCTGCTCAAGCATTCATATGGCAAAAAATGGTGTCTACGTCTGAACATAAAAAGGAAAATGGGTTGGGGAGACAGACAGACAGACGGACGGACAGACTCATAACCACCACACATATCACAGAGAGAGGAGAGAGAGGAGAGAGAGAGATAGAGAGGATAGAGAGAGAGAGGACAGACTCCCAGACAGACAATACAGACAGAGATAGAGACAGAGTCCTGAGGACAGTACAGACAGACAGACAGACAGACAGACAGAGAAAAACAGAGAGGGAGGATAGAGAACAGAAGAAGAAGAACAAGAAGAAGAAGTAGAAAGAAGAAGTAGAAGAAAAGTATAAGAGAAGAAGGAAAAGTAGATGAAGAAGAAGAAGAAGAAGAAAGAAGGCGAGAAGAGGAGAAGAAGAAAGAGGAAGAGAATAGAAGGAGGGAGAAGGAGAAGAATAAGAAGAAGAAGAAGACGAAGGACGAAGACCGAGAACTGAAGAAAGAAGAACGAAGAAGAACCTAAGAACTAATAACGAATAACGGAGGAATTAAGCAGGAAGGAGGAAGAACGCAAGAATTAAAAACCATACGAAGAGAAGGGAAGATCAGAAGAAGAAGAAGCAAGGAAGAATGACGAGAGAGCAAGAAGAAAAGAAGAACTAGAGAACGAATTGAACTAGATACGAAGAACGAAGAAGAACGAAGAAGAAGAAGAAGAGAAGGCTAGAGAAGAAAGA
>JADBJO010006791.1:55000-59836 GCA_016801955.1 Conus betulinus
TCTCTCCTCTCTTTCTCCTTCTCACTCTCCTCTCTCTCCCTCCTCTCTACTCTTCTCTCAGTCTACCTCTCCTCTCCTTGTGTTGTGTGTGTGTGTGTTGTGTGTGTGTGTGTGTGTGTGTGTGTGTGTGTGTGTGTGTGTGTGTGTGTGTGTGTGTGTGTTTTCCTGCCATTGTATTTGTCCTGTCTCACACAACGCACATTTACCATAAATACATGCAGACTGGACGCACGTCCGAGACACACCTCCTCGAGCACACAACGACCCTGCCCTCTCTCCTCTCCCTCCTCACACCTCTCCTCCACGTCTCTCACACTCACACTCTCTCAGGGGGGGAACAACACCCACACCACACACCTCTCTCGCTCTCTCCTCTCACCACCCCCACCTCTCTCTCTCCCTCTCCTCTCCCCCTCTCTCACCTCACTCCCACACACCACCCCCACACAACTACACCCACCCCCTCTCCACACACACACATCTTCTACCTCCTCCCCCCCCCCAAAAAAAAAAAAAAAACATACTCCCCCCCTCCCCCTCCACTCCCAAACCCCCATTCGCCCCACCCCCCCCATCCCCCACCCCCCATCCCACCCCACCCACCCCATCATCCCCATCGGCTCCCCCCCCCCCCCCCCCCCCCCCCACATACATAGTAACGATCAATGCTTTGACATGGGCACACCGCGCTATCTTAAATAACCCACAAGTGTAAAAGTGTGAATGATATACACACAATAATAGAGGCAGCTCTCTTCAACGTTTTCTCTCGGCTTGTGGTCGGTGACACACGAAGGTCTTTTAATCTCTCTATCTCTCTCTCTCTCTCTCTCCCCACCCTTCGTTTCCCAGCACTCACACCGTGAACACACGGAACTCATCCACGACAGACACTGACAGTACAGACAGACAGACAGAGTCAGAACAAGCAGGCAGACGGCATGCAGACAGACAGACAGACAGACAGGCAGGCAGGCAGGCAGGCTGGCAGACAATTGTCCCCACGACAACCGACCATGACAGCAACGCGGGAGTGTCTCTTAAAAGTGTGTGGCCCTTTTCCGTGTCATCGTCTTTGTATTGGGTGGGGTGGGGTGTGGGTGGTGGGGGGGGGGAAGGGGTTTGGTCAAAGCACGGGCCTTCAAACCAACACACGCTTAAAAATCAGACAGGAGGAGACAAGCGAAGAGTGGAGTGGTGGCTGGGGCGGGGGGAGTGGTTTAGGTGGAGGGGGAGAGATGCCGGAGAGATAAGAGAGATAGAGAGATAAGAGAGAGAGATAGATAGGTAGAGGAGATTAGAGAGACAGAGGAGACCAGACAGACTTACAGACATAGAGACAAAGGCAGAGGGCACCAATACAGAAGAGAGACAGAGACATAGATACACAGAGAGAGTAGATAGAGAGACAGAGAGACTTACAGAGACAGAGAAAAGCAGAGGCAGCAAGACAGAGAGAGAGAGAGATGAGAGAGAGAGAGAGAGAGATTGAGAGAGAGATAGAGAGAGGAGAGAGGGTACAATAAAAGGGAGACAGAGTTTAAACAGAGAGAGAGATTGAGGTGAAAGAAGCCTAATGTATATTGGCACTAAATTGGTTTAGTCAAAGGAGAGGAGACAAGAGTTTAAGAGGTACAGGAGTTGCAATGGGGTGTGGTTTTTTTCGGGGGACACAGATTTAAAATAATAAACGACAGATGATTGGTTATGAAATACCCCCGAGGCCCTTAAAAATGGGGACATGAACAGGATTCTTTACAAGTTAAACAATGAATGTTTCTTAATGAAAAGGCAATGCTGCCATTGAGTATTATATAGAAGTATCGACAGAACTACATACACACACACACACACACACGACACACACAACACCACACACACACACACCATATACACAACCCACCACATATATTATATACATATGAATATAGATAGATAGATAGATGATAGGAGAGAGAGAGAGAGGAGAATGGAGAGATAGACACACACACGCACAGAGAGAGAGAGAGAGGAGATAGAGAGCGAGAGAGAGAGAGAGAGAGAGAGAGAGAGAGCTGTATGGTTATACAAAAGACACCAACAATTGAACAATCTTCATTATGACTGTTATGGGGGTTCGTTTCATCGAAGTTTTGGCCAGATACAGAACTGACAACCAAATCCTTGGATGTCTTCATTTGCTTGACGAAACGCTAATGCTATCTTTTTGCATATTAGGATGAGTATGACATATCTGTGTGTCCCGCGTACATTTTAGATATTGATTTGTTACCACTTGTAAAGCGTTCCTGTAGCCTACATTGTTAAGATGGACGCTATAGAAGTTGTCATCATCATCATCATCATCATCATCATCATCTCATCATCACCATCATCATCATCACCATCACCATCATCACCATCATCATCATCATCATCATCATCACCCCATCATCATCATCACCATCATCATCATCATCATCATCATCATCATCACCCTTATAATTATTGTTTTTAAATAAATCGGCAGTTCTTGCTAAACTGGATAACAGTACATGACGAATACAATGCATTCAGAGCTTGTTTTTTACCCGAGCAATCCAATCAGTTTTGATTAACGTAAAATCTGTTCTAACGAGACGTACAATTTGAAACACAGCACATTTGAATTTTACAAGGCGCCGCATTAGAACATTATTTCACTTCATTTTCATATATTTTGTTTGCAGTACCAACTGCACTTTTTATGCTCAGTAAATTGAGAATCTATCACTACGGTAAATTGAACTGTTCCATTCTTGCTAAAACAACGTATAAGTCGTTTGTTTGCATTATCGCACAAACTGATCCTTCCACTCAACACCAGTACATTTGAAACCCATAAACATTTCTCTCTGCAGCTTAGAGCGAGAACAGAATGACAGAGCCACCAAACGAAGGACTAAAGAAAGTAGAAAAAACACACGCAACGCGTTTTTCAACCTGGTGGGTCTTCTTCATGCAGGACGAATAAAAATCAAAACAATTAACACTTGCATGACCCCCACTTAGAAATCGCCTTCTACATTTTAAATCATGCATATATTTTTGTGCTATGTAAGGTGATCTGGTTTGCTTCATTCTAGATTATTCTTACGTGTTTTGTTTTGTTTGTTGTTTTGTTTGTTTTTTTGTTTTTGTTTTTTCCTTTTTGTTTGTTTGTTGTTTTTTTTGTTTTTCAAATTTGGGAGTGCCAAACAAAGAAGAATGCCTGGACCTATTAGCGCATCCTATGTATATCTGCTGTAAGGATGTTAATAGTTTAGCTACCATGTTATGGTTCGGTTATGTTTTTTTTGCTTCTCTTTCTTTTAACGACGGCTGTTTTTTTGTTTTTTCTTCGGTCTTTCATACGTCGCTCTTATTCCCTGTTGAGTATGACAATCCTGAAAAGATTTCGCGTCGACGGCTGGGCTACAAAAATGAAAGGCTAGAAGATAACTCTTAACAATATGAAAGACAGAGACTCTTAATTCACCATACACATTCAATTGATTGAGTATCCTAACAAATTCTACAAACACACACACACACGCACACGCACACACCACACACACACACCGCACCACACACACACCACACACACACACACCAACACACACAATAAAAACATGGTCATGCAGACAGAATGAGAAAACAGAAGGGTGGATGGATATGAACAATAAAGAAAAGGCAGCAGCGAACGAGGGAGGGGTGGGTTTTGTGGCTGTTGATTGTCCAAGGGCAACAGAAGCCAGTTGGACCTTTGCTACTGAACGATCAGTGGATCTGAGTGCAACCTCAAACACACCGCAGTCTGGAGTCTATGGACGACCTATACGCTGGGGTCTAAGGTGGGTGGGGGAGGGGAGAGAGAGAGCGGGAGAGAGGAGAGGGAGCGGAGGGAGGAGAGAGAGGAGAGAGAGAGAGAGAAGAGAGAGAGAGAGAGAGAGAGAAGAGAGGAGAGGAGAGTGAGAGAGGAGAGAAGAAGAGGGCGAGAGAGCGAGAAGTGATTACGTATACGAATCGCTTACTGACGGTTCAGATTGCTGTCAATAAACGGTTTTCTTTACGATATATCCCATAAAACAACACACCACAAAAAATGAAGTTGAAGAGAGAGAGATAGAGAGAGAGAGAGAGAGATAGAGAAGAGAGAGAGAGGGAGAGAGAACCAGCCAGCCAGACAGCCCAGACCCAGAGAGAAAAGTAGACATAGACACAGACACAGACACAGAGACAAGACGGACGACATAGACGTATGGACGGATGGAACGGTGACAGGACGACCAGACAGACAGACGACAGACAGGACAGACAGACAGACGACAGACAGGACCGACAGAGTGAGACGCAATGGACAGAGACAGAGACACGGACAGACATACAGTCATACTGATTGACGGATGGACTGGACAGATGGACAGAGTGACAAGAGACAGACAGACAGTAGACATAGAGACATAGGGCCAGAACAGAGACAGAGACGAGCCATACAGATCCCGAGCCAGAGCCAGAGAGACAGAGCGGGACAATAAGCCAACTCAGACTA
Organism: Conus betulinus; assembly: GCA_016801955.1. Taxonomy (NCBI): domain Eukaryota; kingdom Metazoa; phylum Mollusca; class Gastropoda; order Neogastropoda; family Conidae; genus Conus; species Conus betulinus. Next base: position 59,550 of record JADBJO010006791.1, read on the forward strand.
AATACAGATACAAATAAAAGAGAACGATGAAAGATGGGCGGTGGCTGGTGGAAACTCAGACTTGCAGGAGGCACAAGCAACAGACGACACGGGTCTTTGATGCCGATGCCGCTGCACACAGACCAACGGTGTGCCAGAATGGGCCGTGCTACGGAGCGGGCTGTACTTGCGACTGGAAACGTACTACCATCATATCTCAGTGATGAGAGACAGACCACAGGGCAAGTTGGTTTTGCTATGAAATGAGAGAGAGAGAGAGAGTATTAGACAGAGACGAGAGAACAGCA
>JADBJO010006791.1:87729-92729 GCA_016801955.1 Conus betulinus
TTAAAATGTGGTCACGTCAAGAGAAGAAAAACCAATGAGATTTGGTAACACAAACTGGGGACAGCTCTCGACAACTGTCATTGGACGATCCGTAACGCTAGCATACCTTCGGCCACATCCAATCAGGGACAGCTTAACAAGCCCGAAGCAACTCAAAAGGGCCTAGGATTAGCCATCACAAGGAAGGGATCTTGGGCTTACAAAAACGCACGGATCGGAAGAGAGAGAGACGCAGTGATTTAGCCAGCTCCTCCCTTCTCCTGCCCCCGCTGTTTGTGGCGCCACCTTGTAAATCAAGATGGAGGGGAAAGAACGGTAATCCTGTGTCAAGGGGAAATCATCCTAGGTTGTCACTTAGGGATCAAGGGGGAGACAATGTTACCGGGTTTTGGTGCTCGGGGCAAGGAGCTGTCTTCTTGGTGTGTGTTGTCCTCATAGTAGCTCTCAAGTTTTTTTGTTTTTGTTTTTTTTCTTTTTGTTTTTTTTTTTTTTTTTTTGGGGATTGGGGGTTATTATAATTTTTTTGAGGTGTAGTGGTGGTGGGTCCGTCCTAACGAGCAACCGTATGTATGTGTGTGTGTGTGGTGTGTGTGTGTGTGTGGGTGTGTGTGTGTGTGTGTGTGTGTGTGTGTGTGTGTGTGTGTGCGTGCGTGCGTGCGTGCGTGTGTGTGTGTGTGTGTGTGAGTGTATGTGTGCGTGCGTGCGTGTGTGTGTGTGTGTGTGTGTGTGTGTGTGTGTGTGTGTGTGGTGTGTGTGTGTGTGTGTGTGTGTGTGTTCTTACACATTACGCTCGCGTGCATGCCCATACACTTTGAGAGCAAGCGCATAAATGGAGAGAGAGAGAGAGGAGAGAGAGAGAGAGAGAGAGAGAGAGAGAGAGAGAAGAGAGAGAGACAGAGACAGAGAGAGAGAGAGATAGAGAGTGCCCGCGTGCAAGCGTGTGTGTGTGTGTGTGTGTGTGTGTGTGTGTGTGTGTGTGTGTGTGTGTGGTGTGTGTGTGTGTGTGAGAGAGAGAGAGAGAGAGGAGAGAGAGAGAGAGAGAGTGTGTGTGTGTGTGTGTGTGTGTATGTGTGTGCGCGTACACACACGCGCACGCACGCACGCTCACACATACACACAACAACCTTGAGTTAATCTGACAATAAATTGGTTTCAGTCAGTCAGTGTTTTAACCGTGCACAGGCGCGTATGTATAGGTCTACGCCATTCGCTAAATTCTTAAAAAAAAAAAAAAAAATTCCACCCAACCGGTACCAAAACAACAGGTCGTTCAGCTGTAGCCAAACGGAAGTCGACCTGACAGCATACCCCTGAAACTCCAACGCGTGCAGTTTCTTTCAAGTCCTCCTGTTTGGAAAATCGTCCCCTTTCATGGCAAAGAGGACGTAAGAAGGTGCCTCCACATCCCAATTCCCGTCCTAGCTTTCTCCCAGCTGTATGCCAGGCACACGACTGGACTGATGACTCATTCATTCTTTACGTCACCTTCTCTCGTCGGACGTAACTTTTTTTTTATTACAGTGGTGCTGTGACGTCACTGTCACAGTTTTTTTTTTTTTTTTTTTTTTTTTTTTTTTTGATTTATGATTGCGGAAGATGTGACTTCCGCGAGGATCTTGTGTCTTGGTGTGGACAGCTTAACAAGCCGTATGCGTATTTCTTTCTTTCCAGCTAAGAATGCGGTCCTGTGAATGTCAATGAAGTGTAGTGAATCTTAGCTTCTGTCACTTTCTGTCTGTCTGTCTGTCTGTCGTCTGTCTGTCTCTCTCTCTCTCTCTCTCTCTCTCTCTCTCTGTCTGTCTCCCCCGTCTGTGTGTGTGTGTGCGCGCGTGCGAAAAACAAAGACTCATCACAATTTTGCACTACTATTCTTTTTAACACTCAAAGCCCATTCGGTTCTCAATAGACTACTTTGCCCTACAGTCTCATCATCTTTTCTTTCTTTCTTTTTTTTTTTTGTCCACTATCAAAAAAAGCCGTGTCTCAATATGGTATGACTGGCCTCATTTTACAAGTGTGACAGTGTTGTTGAGTTTAAACAATTGCCCATCGTGCGTAAAAGAGACTCATCACAATTTTGCACATGTACTATTCTATTTTAACACAAAGCCATTCGGTTCAGTCAATAGACATACTTTGCCCTACAGTCTCATCATCTTTTCTTTCTTTCTTCTTTTTTTTGTCACTATCAAAAAAAAGCCGTGTTAAATCTCTCTGGTCAATATGGTAGACTGGCCTCATTTACAAGTGCAGACAGTGTTGTTGAGTTTAAACAATTGCCCATCATTGAACAAAGTGTAATATCAGTACGACAATTATCTTGTGAATCATTTCCCCCGAAAATTATTCAACTTTCTGTCTATAACACGCACCTTCGGGGGTATCTATTTTTTCTTGTAAACGCGCGCGCACACACACACACACACACACACACACACACACACACACACACACAACGGACGCCACACACGCACGCACACACACACACACACACACACACACACACACACACACACACACACACACACACACACGCACACACGCACACACACACACACACACACACACACACACACACACACACACACACACACACACACGCACGCACGCGCGCGCACACACACACACACACACACACACACACACACACACACACACACACACACACACACACACACACACACACACGAACCAAACTCCACAGTTTTGGATCATCCCAAAACGATAAGATACTAGGTTGAGATGTCTGTTCTCTTCCTTCTTTTAATCCGCTTCCCTTTCCATCAGCAGTGAAGACTAATCGGTCTCCCTTCCTCCATCCCTGACAATCCACACCCAGCAAAGTGAAGGCATTTGCACCATCAAATGAAAGACATCATGGTAGTGGTTAGGCATCTATCGTTCCCACCGTACCACGACATTCACCCCCGTCCCCCCTCCCCGTCCTTTCCGTCAGCATATCCCCATCCCCCCCCCCCCCCCCCCCCCCCCCACCCCCCCTCTTCCCACCCCGTCCTGGTTCCGAATACATTCTATCAGTTCACCAATCACATCTTGCTTCTGGTCTCCATTCATCTGGTTTTGTGACCCCTCTCACCTCTCTGTTTGTCTGTTTGTCTGTCTCTGTCTGTCTGTCTCTGTCTGTCTGTCTCTCTCTCCTCTCTCTCTCTCTCTCTCTCTCTCTCTCTCTCTCTCTCTCTCTCTGTCCTCCACCCCCGAAGAAAACAAGCGGGACAAGAAGGTTCAAACGGAAACCCGAGCTTTTCAAACCCTCTGCCAGTGTATAGTAAATTAATGGTGCTTCTTCTACCAGCTGCTAATCCCCCCAAGTTTCCGATTCACACACTTCTGACATTTTCCATTCATCACCCCCCCCCATTCCACACACATGGGGGCTGTTAAACCATCACAATTTATTCGGATGGATGTCAGTCTTGGTAGCCTGTTGACTTTGTGTATTTGTGTTTGGATGGAAAGGTATGGAGGTTGGAGAGGGGTGGGAGATGGGTGGGAAAGGAAGAGAGGGGGTGGGGTGGGTGGGGGTGGGGGAGTTGGGGAACGGATCTGCGTTTTTTTTTTTTGTGTTTTTTTTGTTCTTCTCCGGCAGGCCTTAGGGAGAACACACAGAGTTCCCCTGCTGTCCTCAGCGCGGGGACGTTTCCTGGTTCACCTTGTCTGGATCGAGTCAGAAGGATGCTGATGCGTATGTGTGCTTTGATGGTAATCATGCAAGGGTCTTTATGAAACTGGTTAAAATACACAGATAACAAAATAGATGAAACAAATAAACAACAACAAATAAACAAATACATAAGGAAATATAAATAGATAAATAAACAATTAAATAAATAAAAAAAAACAAGTGAACGAATGAATGAATAGATAAACAAAAATAATATATGAAAAACTAAGTAAATACATAAGGAAATATAAATAAATATATAAATAAATAGGTAAATAAACAATTATTAAAAAAAATAAATGAACGAATGAATGAATAGATAAACAAAAATAGATAAGTGAAAAAAAACTAAATAAATAAATAAAAGATAGATACGTAGGTAAACCTATCTACTTTTCTGTCGGACAAATAGAACAAAAGAGTCTCTGCTAACAGTAGCATATTTACTGTAACTTTTGTATTGCTATAACGGATACAACTGCAAAGTGACAGTGTCACAGAAAGGTATATATTAATGCGGACAGCTAGCTCTTCCGTCGGCTCTACCCAGGTAGGCAGCCCGCTATATAAACGGGAGTTTGGACTGTAAAACGCTTAGAGCTTGGCCTTTGAGGACAGGCGCTATATAGGTATGATAATGATGATGACGACGAACACGACGACGACGACGACGGAGACGACAACAACAACAACAACAACAACACGACGACGACGACGACGAGGGAGGAGGAGAATGATCATCATCATCATCATCATCATCATCATCATCATCTAATAGTAATAGTAATGATAATGATAATAATCATAGTAACAATAATATGCTCCTCCATCCTCCTCCTCCTCCTCCTCCTCCTCCTCCTCCTCCTCTCCTCTTCTCCTCCTCCTCCTCCTCCTCCTCCTCTCCTCCTCCTCCTCCTCCTCCTCCTCCTCATCATCATCTGCACACTCTACTCAGGAAACAAAAAACGTGTTTGTTTGCTTACGCAATGGCCATATATTATGCCGGAAACGAAATTCCACAACTAGGCGTCAAACACAGGTTGTTTTACAGCCCACGCAGCCGCCGCTGCCAGGAAGCAAATCAAGGTTATCAGATTATGCCAATCTTCCACTTTATCATCTTCATTTGATAACACACGACTCCCCCGGTGACCGGTCAGGTAATGAAATGATTAAGAATTAAGAAAAAAATAAATCAAAATCGTTTTAAAATCTCTGTCATGTACAGTCTGGACAGGGCCTAGCATTGTTGCGAGGCGTGCAAACCTATTGCATCCCGAAGCTGCATCTACGTCATATTTCCTGAGAAAACACTCCT
>JADBJO010006791.1:97729-102729 GCA_016801955.1 Conus betulinus
TAAATACTTGGTTTTTCTTTCCGATCTTTTACCACTGGTGTTAAATGGTGAAATTTTAGGACCTAAACCGGGGTGTTTCCCCATAAGGTAAAGTGGATAAGATCTATGTTTCTTCAACCACTTTTTTTCAAAGAAAAATAAAGATAAAGTTTACTTAACCCTTCTTCTTCTTCTTCCTCCTCCTCCTCCCTCCTCCTCCTCCTCCTCTTCTTCTTCTTCCTCTACTACTACTACTATACTACTACTACTACTACTACTACTACTACTACTACTTTCACTCTTCTTCTTCTTCTTTCATTCCTTTTTTCTTCCTCTCCTCTCTCTCCTCCTCCTCCTCCTCCTTCATCGTCTTCTTCCACTCGTTTTTTTTTTTCTTCCTCCTCTGCCTCTTCTTCTTGTTCTTCTTCTTCTTTTTTCACTCTCTTTTTTTTTTTTCTTCACTCTTCTTCTGTCTTTCCATGTCAAGCCTCTTATTAACCCTAAACTGTAACACACCTGGTCTAACTCTGGCAACTGTGTTGTTTTCCCTCTAATTCTAGTGTACAGAAGTGGGAATTGCGGCATTCCTCAACAGGCGAATCCCCGTGGCTGTTCTCATCTGTCACAAAAGTGTAAGAATTCGGGCGAACACACATAGCCTGGGCAATCAGTTTAACAATTTATTATAACGAGAGACAGAGATTTGGTGGACACACACACACACACACACACACACACACACACACACACACACACACCCACACACACACACGCACGCACGCACGCACGCACGCACCACACACACACACAGAGTAAACTTCAACAATTTCGTTTCGAATGCAACTTCTTTCCTTTTTAAAGCTACACAATATATATATAGCATACTGGCCACACAAAGTAAAAAGAAATCTTTTTCTGATTATGTTTTGCCATAGATTTGATTTTTCCTCCTTGCACAAAGGAAAAAGAGCCGTTTCTGATTGGTAGCGAGAAGAGCCGTGTTTTGTTTGTCTGTGTTTTTTTTTTTTTTTTTTTGTTTTTTTTTTTTTACTCCCCATTGACACTCTAAGCTATCATGACATCTAGGAGTGGGAAGAACCGAGTTCGGTCCTGTGTCTTGAGAGAAGAGAGTCAAGCTCGACAGTGGACAGGTACTATCGTGTTCTGAGTTCTGAGCTCTGTGAAGACTCTTTACCTTGAACTGACTCATGGGTAACGTTTCTAAATGACCATACACGACTAAGGTGATCATGTCTTATTAAAAACAAACAAACAAACAAAAAAACAAGAAAAAAAAAACAGGAGCTCTCTGGTTGTTTTAGACGGGCCGAATGACAAACACACACAGAAAGGGAGCGAGAGAGAGAGACAGACAGACAGAAGTACTCTGAGAGGTATACATGGAGAGTTTATACCCATTTCTCTTGTTTGTTTGTTTCTCTGTTTTTCAACAGAGAGCAATAGTAAACTGCTTAAGGTTTTCATGCATATACAAAAAGCAAACATTTAAAAACACCCAACAGCACACAAAGAACATTCCTCAAAGTTCAGTCGTTTTCACTTTCCATGAGCACAACAGTACGGAAATTAACATGTATTTTCATCACGAAAATGTTTATAGGATAGTATCTTGTTGCATATGTAGAAAATGTAGGTAAGAACATGGAAAATTGCCCATTTTTATCGCTTTCGTATTATTCTTCGACGCTGTGACAGCCTTGATATGGCCCTTTGCGGTCGGCTTGGCTATAAGCAACATTACCATTACCATTTCTTATATTCTGTATAAAGCGTGTTAACATTCTTTTGGTAACGCTTGCCTGCTGATCACGTTGGCCAGCCATATTCGCTCTCTTCTGTTTGAAATCTTGTAATATCACGTTTTTACATGCCCCGTACATATTGAACAAAATACACGTTGCACGATGTAAAGACGATCTGAATGTTCTTCCGAAAAAAAAAAAAAAAAAAAAGAAAACATCTGTTGCTATTTCATATTGTCTTCAATCGATTTTTTTTTTTTTTTTTTTTTTTTTTGCATTTAGCATGTTTTCTTCGTTGTCGTGATTGTTCTTTCTAAGAACATTAACGTTTTCCATAACTTCACTCGACGAAAACCAATATCTCTTTTGTGATCAAAAGTGGTGAAGACTACTTTTCACGCACATCTTAATCTCAAAATGTCAATGCTGTAAGCCCCAGTGACTTTCCATTCATACACAGTATTTCTAAATAATAGAAAACGAATAGTTCGCACGTGTGTTTAAATGAACAAATAGATAGGATTTCAAATCGTTTCCCTGTAGCAAAATCATGCTGAGGTCTAAAAACTTCAACGAGCAGATAAACATTTCCTTTTGTGACTCACATACATACCAGCTGTATCCAAGGGCGGCAACTCAGTTATAGACTGCGCAGTCCGTTGTCTTGAGCATCAAAAGAATTGGAGAAAACGTAAATGGATTGTCATTAAGCACATGCAACTTTTGACAGATCTACAACGATGTATGTTTTTGCTCTATTTGATTTTTTTTCTGACAGGTAGTTATAAAGATCAGTCGAGCAGAGAAGTACACAGCAAGATATTTACAGAAATAACAGTAAATACATTTCTAAAAAAGTAACCAGAGAGAAAGATTTATATAATTTTATAAAAAAAAATCGTAAATCCATAAAAAAATGAGAGAGAGAGAGAATTTTCTTCATACTCGCATACAGCCAAAAGAAGACCAGCGCCAGCTCTTCAGAAACCCAGTTTACACACATGGGCGTGTGTGTGTGTGTGTGTGTGTGTGTGTGTGTGTGTGCTGAACAAGAAGGGTACAGGCGTGTAGACATTTTCCTTGGGGGCCCTTCTAGGATCAGACTCTACGGAGCCTCAGAGAACGAGTTGAACCGCCATTTGTGTGAACAAATGCACTCAGTCTCTCAATCGACGCTCTATAGTCAAACTAGACAAGCAGAATGAGAAGAAGAATGCAATGCCCCCCCCCCATTCCTCGCCCTCCATCCGCCTTCCCATCCACCCCCCCCCCCCCCCCACACACACACACCCACACGTAGCCAAATACACTCATGTAAAAGAGCACGTGCGTGCGGGCACACACAGACAGAGACAGACAGACAGACAAACACACACACACACATAGACAGACAAACTGACAAACACACACACACACAGACAGACAGACAAACACACACACATAGACAGACAGACAGGCACAAACACACGTACACACACACACACACACACACACACACACACACACACACACACACACACAACACACACACTCCAAGTGGTTTAAACTAAGTCTACGACATTTTTCCTTCTGATTTTCTTTTCCCTCTGTTTGAAGACCAAGTACTCTGGTCCGTGTTGCCTCTTTTGCAAACACACCCGCTTCATTTCATTTGCATTAATATAAATAACATCCCCTGAATCGAGCCTCCTACATTTCCATTGAAACATTCTGCGCTGCAGGGAAAAAACACTTCTGCAGGAATTCACGGTGTTTTGCTCTCTCTTCTCTCTCTCTCTCTCTCCTCTCTCTCTCTCTCTCTCTCTTTGTGCTTTCTCTCTCTCTCAAGTTGTCACTCTCCTTACTTTCTCTCTCCTCTCTCTCCCTCCTCCTCTCTCTCTCCCTCTCTCTCTGTTCCAAATTCTGTGTATACTTTGTCATACTCATTTTATTTTCTGTTTATACATGCTAACTGTTTTCCATTGAAATAATCTTATGTATGCCCCCCCCCCCCCCCCCCCCCCCCCCACTTCCCCTCCCACCACATTCATCTTCTTTCATCTTATTATTCTTTTTTTCTCTTTCTTTTCTCTGTTCCTTTCATTTGATATTCCATTATCATTGCATGACCAACTTTTTTTTCTCTCTCTCTCTCTTCTCTCTTTCATCATACATTATTTCATTCCACTGCATATTGTATTCCCTACTCAAGGCGAGAGCTGGATGTTAAAAAAAAAAAAGGACATCAATGTTTATCTCTTATCCTCGTAAATAAAGAACTGTATCTTAGCTTAGCTTAATTTATCTCTCTACCTCTCTGCCCTTATTCCTTTACCGTCGTGAGAGAACTTTTACGTGTTGAAATGTCAAAGTTGTGATCCAGACCGATGTTCAGGTGGAGAAGAGGGGGGGTGGGGGAGTGGAGGGAGAGAGTTAGTGGTGGTAGATGTGTGAATAGGGGTATGGGTGAGGGAGGAGGTAAGGGAGAAAAGAGGAAAAAGATGGGAGGGGGGATAAGAAAGCAAGGGGTGTGGGGGGAAAAGGGGGGAGGGAGGGGGGAGGGGATAGTGAGATAGGTGATCGTGGTCGCCATTACGCCAAAGTGGAAAGCATGGGTCCTGAAATATCTTGCTTCACTGTGATACTCACAATAGAGAGAGAGAGAGAGAGAGAGAGAGAGAGAGAGGAGAGAGAGAGAGAGAGAGAGAGAGAGAGAGAGGACAGAGACAGAGACAGAGACAGATTTAAATACATAGATATGTAGACAAAAAGATTTAAAAAAAAAAAACAATACCCGAATACTTTCATCAACACAACCAACAACAAAGAAACCAGCTTCCTTTTTTCCCCCCTACAATAAAACAAATGGCAACGAGATTTGGGATTGCAGAAGAGAGAGAGAGAGAGAGAGAGAGAGAGAGAGAGAGAGAGGAGAGAGAGACGAGAGAGAGAGAGAGAGACAGAGACAGAGACAGAGAGACAGAGAGAGAGAGAGAGGAGAGGGGGGGGGGGGGTCGAGATCAGAGAGGCGGGAGGAGGAGGAGGAGGAGGAGGGAGGGAGGGAGTGGTGAGGAGAAGGGGGTGGGGGTGGCGGTTGGGTGGGTGGGTGGAGGGGTAAAGTTTGAGGGAAGTGGAAAAAAAACCAAACCAAAACGAATGTCTTCTACGACACCGCCAGTAGTATAACAGACAGAAGAGAAGAAGGAGGAAGGCCGTACCGTCTGACTTCCTCTGTTTGAGATGGCTGTGGTGTTTTTGAATGCCTGACAAGAGCAGGTC
>JADBJO010006791.1:112729-120229 GCA_016801955.1 Conus betulinus
AATGTACTTCGTCTTCGAATCTACAGAAGAAACGATTTTAGGCAATTAAACTGTGCACAAGGAAGAGAAAACGTTTCCACCAAATCAACACGCCGGAGGGGCACGAACTACTCCAAACAACAGACGCTGAACAAACCCTGACGGTCTGTAACAAACGTCAAAGTAGTCAAGTCCATCAGGGCATGTCCATTAGTAATAAAAACACACAGACTTGCATGGTGCGCAAGAGTTGTGATTTTGAAAACGGTAGGGAAAAAAAAGAGGATGGACACCCCATCTTTATTCGAATTTTTTTTTTTAGAAAAACAACATAAGTCGGAGAACGACATAAAAAAGATAATCTAACCCCTCCCTGTACACACGATCTCTCTCTCTCTCTCTCTCTCTCTCTCTCTCTCTCTCTCTCTCTCTCTCTCTCTCTCTCTCTCTCCCCACCCCCAACCCACAACGTTTATTTGCAGCCAAATTTCCTTCCTTTACTTATGTTTTCCCCTTCTTTTTCCTTTTAATTCGTAAATCTTCTCCTCAAATAAACAGCCGCCGGAAGTGCTCAACGAACGACAACTCTAGAAGACAAATCGGGGGCCCAACAAGCCAGCGGCGAAAGTTTGGTCAAGACGTCAATCTTGACGCGAATTCTCCTGCAGATAACAACGCACTGTTTAGCTTAGTTGAGACCTCCGCGCCTGTTGGAGGCGATAGAATGGGGGAGGAGGGGAGGAGCTGGGGGAGGGGAGGGGGGGGGTACGGGGGAGGGGGAGGAGTGTGCTGAACCCGCCGTGGTAATGAGAGAAAAAGAGGGTGGTGTGGGAATTGAGGCAGTCAGTTCATTAAACAGTTCACAGGTAAACTTGTCCTTGATAACGGCTCTGCCGTTGTCCCTCTTACGAATGACAAATGGGCTTGGTGGAAAGGTCCAGGGCTGATAGATCGTGTATCCCTGTCGTCACTGCCTTAAGCCGTTTTTATAGTGTTAGTAGTGTGTGGTGGTTTTGGGGGGATTTGTTTGTTCGTTTGTTTTTTTAACCACTGGCGGCTCTAAATATAAGCCAAGGTTGTGAAAGGGAAGAAAGTTTTTTTGTGTGCGCTGTGTCGTGTTGTGTTGCGGTGTGGTGTGGTGTGTTGTGGTGTGTGTAGGGTGTGGTATGAGGTGGTGGTGGTGGTGGTGGTGGTGGTGGGTGGGTGGTGGTGGTTTGTGGTGTGTGTGTGTGTGTGTGGTGTGTGTGTGTGGTGTGTGTGTGCGTGTGTGTGCATTTGCGTGTGTGTGTGTGTGTGCATTGTGCTGTGTGTGTTGTGTGTGTGTGTGTGTGTTGTGTGGTTGTGTGTGTGTGTGTGTGTGTGTGTGTAAGATTTTTAATGTTATTGTCTCTCATGAGATGCGGGAGAAATGTAATATAATGTCATGCGATATCATGCTGCTGTCGTCGTCCTATCACATTACATATCGTACTTGTATATCTTTGTTATATTGTACCGATTACATTAAATTATTAGATAATTCATATAGCATCCTACGCTACAAACTGTATTGTATTATATCATGCGATTTTTACATATCTTCTCTTGCAAACTGATCTTTTCATTTACAGTATTTCAAAGAAGCTATTGTCCACCCTATGGGTGAGCGGGGGACCCAGGGCAGTGGTGGCGAGGATCTCCACACACCAGGTGATGAACACAAGGGGACGGACCGGCCTTCCGCTCTCAAGCAGCATTCGTATTCCACCGACTGCCTAGCGTGGAGTGGTAGTTTATCTCCCTTGGAAACATTAAGATGATGGAGAGTGAGAATCCCGATCTTTTCGTCTACCAACCAGAGGACACTCTGTTTACCATGCATGCAAAAAATGAATAAATAAGTAAGTGAATACACTGATAAATAGATAAATGAATGAATGAATGAATAAAGAAAAGAAAATAAAATAAATAAACAAACCAAAAAGAACCGGTAGTATAAATTTAAAGGGGGGGGCGCTGTGTGTGCGCTGTGTCGTGTTGTGTTGCAGGGGGTTTATGGGTGGTGTTGTGGTGTGTGGTTGTGGTTGTGTAGGGTGTGGTATGAGGTGGGTGGTGGTTGGTGGGGGGGTGGTGGTGGTGGGGGTGGTGTGTTGTAGTGTGTGTGTGGGGTGGGTGTGTGTGTGTTGTGGTCGTGGCGGGTGTGTGATTTGCGTGTGGTGGGTGTTTGTGTGTACGTGTGCGTGTGTTGTGTGGCGTGTGTGTGTGTGGGTGTGGGTGGTGTTTGTGTGTGGGTTGGTGTAAGATGTAATGTTATTGGGGGGGGTGAGGGGGGGGGGGGGGTGGGGTAGGGGGGGGGGGGGGGTGAAGAAAGAAGAGAAGTGAAATGTAATATAAGGGGGTGGGGGGGGGGGGTCTGCTGTCGTCCTATACAACATATTCGTACGTATATCTTTGTTATATTGTAACCGAGTACATTAAATTATTAGACATGGGGGGGGGTTGATAGCATACAGCTTACACTGTATTGTATATCATGCGGGTTAATTTTATATCTTTCTACTTGACAAACTGATTCGTTTCAGTTACCGATTTCAAGAGCTATGTCACCCTATGGCCGTGAGCGGGGAACCAGGGCCAGTGGTTGGCCATGTTTAGATGATCTCCACACACCAGGTGATCACAGGGGACGGAACGCCTTCCGTCGCTCAAGCCAGCATTCGTATTCCCACCGACTCCTAGGTGGGAGTGGTTAGGTTATCTCCCCTGGAACACATGAAGATGATGGAGAGTGAGAATCCCGATCTTTTCGTTCTTACCAACCAGAGGAAACTCTGTTTCCCATGCATGCAAAAATGAATATAAATAAGTAAGGAATACACTGATAAAATACGGAATGAAATGAAATGACTAAAGAAAGAAACTAAAATATCTAAAATATAATAAACAAACACAAAAAGAACCGGAGGTAGTATATTTAAAAGGTGGGGGGGGGGGGGGGGGGGGGGGGGGTGGGGGGGGGGGCGGGGCGGGGAGGGGGGGGGGGGGGGGGGGGGGGGGGGGGGGGCCTGTGCATGATCCGCTGAATGACGTAAACGCCATTTGCGTTTGGTATCTTATGATGAACTCCGCTTATGAAACCCATTCACCTACTAGTGCAAATGACGTCCATGAGTAGGCCTTGTCTTCTAATATCGCATCGCACGGTATTGTCGCGTTGAACCGTTCAACAGTTCATTTTAAGCTACCCGAGATCCGTCTGTAGCCGTGAGGATCTGCGGATTCGCAAACGGAGGATCCGCTCTATAGAAATGACTTGTTAGCTTAAGCAAAGCACTGAATGAGATGTACTGATCATATCACCGACCAGCAATCAAGTGCGGCCAAAGCATTAGGTAGTTTTATCGGACCGCAAAGAAGAAAGGACGGTTGACATCAGTTTACGAAAGTGTAAGAGACACAGCTTGAATATGGCTACATAAATCCAGGGTCTTTTTTGTTCTCCCTCCTCTCTCTCTCCCTCTCTCCGCTCCTCTCTCACCCCGTCCTCCCTCTCTCTCTCCTCTCTCTCATCGTCAAGAACCCCCTCTCTCTCTCTCTCCCTCACCTCTCACTCTCACAACACACACACACACACCACACACACACACACACACACACACACACACACACACACACTCCTAGGTGACTTGCTGAAGGAGGAAACTCCTCAGGGGGGTCGACAGCATTGCAGGAGTGGACAGAGAAGTCACTTGCACGAGACTCAGGTCTTAGTGCGACTCCCCAGTGGCATTTCAAGTGAATTACACAACGAGAAGAAAAGAAGAAGAAGAAAAGACGAAAAAAGAAGAAGATAACGACGAAGAAGGAAAAAAAGACTAAAAGAAGAAATAAAGAGGAGAAGAAGAAGAAAAAAAAGAGAAAAAAAAAAAAATAAAGAGAAAAATAAGAAGAAAAAAGACGAAAAAGAAGAAGAAGGAGAAGGAGAAGACAAAATAAAGACAAAACGAAGACGAATAGAAGAGATAGAAGAAGAAAGAAGAAGAAGAAAACGAACGAAAGAAGAAGAAGAAGAAAACGACGACAGCGACGACGACGACGACGAAGAAGAAGAAGAAGAAGAAGAAGAACTAAGAAGAAAGGATCGTGTTACATTGCTTTAAAAAATAATATATTGACATTAAGAGAAGAAGAAGAAGAAAGAGAAGAAGAAGAAGAAGAAGAAGAGAAAGCATCGTATCACACTGCCTTATCTTGTAACGTACTACTTCTGTTATATTTTATTGCATTAATCTTCATTGTCCAAATGCGGTAGCTCTATCAGGGGAGACCATGTCACTATAATACAGTTACCGCTTCAAATGGTCTCCCTTTTTTTTTCTTCGCCTGCGTATACGTTTTTGACCTATCCAACCGGATTTTTCTTCGACAAGAATGTTGCCAGGGACAACTTTCTCTGCTGTCGTGTCGTGGATTCTTTTATGCATGCTAATCAAATGCGTGCAAATGAGATCTCGGTGTATTTGTCCGCTTAAAAGACCAGCTCTTAGACCACTACGCAAAGTCTACAGGGAAAAGGAGAGGGGAAAGACTTCCCGTGGGAAACTCCGACCTTAGGGCTAGGATTTATCTCGCTTTCTTGGCAAATGTGCCGTCTACTAAAGACACGTTTCCACTATAATATATATATATATATATATAATATATATATATATATAATATTATAGATATACGAATAAACAATTTGATAGATAAAGACACACAGATAGATAGACAGATACTTATGCACATACATACATACATAAATAAAACTTATATAGTCTAAGAGAGAGAGAGCGAGAGAGAGAGAGGAGAGAGAGGAGAGAGGAGAGAGAGAGAGAGAAGGAGAGAGAGAGAGTATAACAATTAAAAAGATGTTCAGATAATAATCATGATACTCACAAAATTTATTCCTCACCACGAAACAAAGAAACTGATAAATCTGTTGAGATCAGGTTCAGGTACGATCGATAATCCATATTCGTGCTCATTCCGAAAGCCGGGCTGATATAATACCGGGACCCCTGGCTTGATGCCATCAGCTTCGTTTTAACCACTGGGCCACCGGGCCTCGTACCGTTGAAATACCTAATCATTAAGTACGTCCACTTTCAATGTTTATAAATTTTTTTTTTCAGTTCTAGTTCTTCGATGTGTGTTTGTGAAGTGGTACGTTGATTAACAAGTTTATCTGCATGACACCATGTTAAACTTTTTTTTTTAAATAACAGAGACAGAAATCAAACGCAAAGAATAAATTCAAACAGTCTAATGTCTAATTCGGATTCTTTCCGTTCAAAATACACTTCCCCTTTCGACAGAAACACAGAGAAAGAGAAATATTGTGTGTTGAAGGGCTAGACGTCAATAGATATGGCTTTCAAGAACCAGACATTAAATTGAATCCCCCCCCCCCCCCCCCCCCCCCCCCCCCCCCCACCCCTGATTATGACCAGCCATTATTTCAGACCTCAGGCACTAAAAATAGTGCCGCCCACTGGAAGAAAGAACCTGCGGAATGTTTACTCTCTCGTCTAGCCACCCCCTATCCTGTATTATGAAAGAGGTAAGGCAAGGCAAGGTAACCTTGCAAGCTCCCAACTCTGCCAAACACTTCACCGGCTTTCCTTTCTTTTATCGCCCACGAGATACTTCTGTACCTGTCCTTTTGTTTCTTATTCGCTCTTGCCTTTTTTGATACGTCTTCTGCATCATTTCAGCATCTGTTGTTTTTACTTCGTGTTCCAGTAATATGGTACGTTTGATGCTCTATTCTTTTTCTCTCCAAAAAGTATCTATTACAGACCTCCCGAAAGAAAAAAAAGTTTTGAAAGATGACGGAAATGAACAATCAAAGTTTCGAAAAAAAAAAAAAGCGTTTTCTACTATAAAGTATTGGTGATCGTGCCTCCGTGTTTTCCAGAGGGATAGACAGATAGATAGATAGCCAGACAGATTGATAAATAAATAGATAAATCGATATTCTGCATTCTTCTGTGTAGTTGTTTCACTGTGACAGCGAAAGTAGCTTTCGTTTTTTTTTTTTTTCATTTACAATAATGATTTTCAGCAGTTTTCGATTTAATGCACATATTCTGTTTTATGCACACCTAACGAATATGAAATAAAGACACACACTAAACATGTTATTAAGCCTGAACTCATTTAGATTACATTTATCCTGTAATGCATACACATAGATTTCAAAAGCACTTAAACTCCTTCAACAATGCCTTTAAACCATCTTTCATTTGTTACAAACAAACAAATCAACAAGCGAACAAAAGCAAAAAACAAGAATTCCCTCCCCTTTGCACACACACACACACACACAC
The DNA here is from genome assembly GCA_016801955.1 of Conus betulinus. Taxonomy (NCBI): domain Eukaryota; kingdom Metazoa; phylum Mollusca; class Gastropoda; order Neogastropoda; family Conidae; genus Conus; species Conus betulinus. The sequence goes on from JADBJO010006791.1 coordinate 119,059, forward strand.
ACACACACACACACACACACACACACACACACACACACACACACACACACACACACCAACGAGCATAACAGAAAATGAAGTCGAAGAATAACATGATAAGTTAGCGGGTAAACATCACTTCAGAGAATTTGTCCTTTGTTACATGCACAATGAATCAATAATGGGTGGCTGGAATAGCTTAGTTGTAGAGCATCGGACTCGTAATCTTGGGGTTGCGGGTTCGCATCTCCGCCAGGCCGTTTCGGTACAGTGGATTTTTTCCTCCTCGGAGTTAACATTGGTTCTGACTCCATTCCCCACACAGTCCTTCGAATGAGACTATAAACCGAGTTCCGTGTGTGAACGCACGCACAACATCTTGCACACACGTGAAATCCCATCACCAACTTTCGGAAGAGAAGGCCAGTCTGGCCGTTGGTATGGATGACATGTTACACATAGCATGCCCCTTCCCCGAAGTTGGAGTGTGGCTGCCTTAATAGCGGGATAAATGATGGTCATACACACACAAAGTGTCAGAATAATCAACATGGTGATTGTGGACACTAATAAAGAAAGAAGAAGAAGAAGAAGTACCCATATTACATCTTTCTCCTTTCTGACTTAACACAGCAATTATGATCATGCACTTTGTCTTATGTGCATAGCAGATTGTACAGTTTGTTTGCTATTTTTTATAGGGGGGGGGGGGGGGTTTCGTATCATAATTTTTCCTGAAGATGGGATTCTTTTTCTTTTTCTTCTCTTCTTTTTCTTTAAAATAAATATATTCTTTTCATGAAAAAGTCTTGCGCAATGTAATTTCGAAACTTCGCAGATGTGGTATAGGTGTATTGACGAGTCCGCACGCAGTGACACCTTTATGACACTCAAACTGAATCTGTTTTTTCCTATGAAAACAAACAAAGAAACGAACAGCAACAACAACAACAACAGTCCCCACAATACACAAAACGATTTTTTTCTTACAGTTACAAAAGACATGTAATTCTGATCGACAAAAAGAACACCTGTCTAACGAACAGTTCAACCACATCCCGGAATCGCCTTTCCCATTTGAATCGACTGACAGTGAAAAATGGGAGCGGTGGGTGGGAGGGAGGGGGGGAGGGTGGAGGGAGATAGGGGAGGGATGGGAAGGAATAGAGGGGTGGTGGGAGGGAGGATTAAA
>JADBJO010006792.1:0-27500 GCA_016801955.1 Conus betulinus
GAGTGTCAGAGTTTCAGGACAGAGGCACTGGACACGCAAGCGGTGACAAGAAAATCATCGTTCCTCACTGTTTTCTCAACTCACAGACGCAGTGCCTCAGCAGTATGGCCAGCAGCAATAGCAGCGGCGGCGGCAGTGATGTCCTTACTGGCGTTGCCAACGTATGGGCAGAAAAACGACTCTGCCAGACCCTCACTCCCACGCTGGACGGAGGACGGTGCACCGCGGAGCGCTCAGTCTGCGAGATCCGCCTGGAGATTGCCTACAGGCTGACGCTGACCAAAAGCGATCGTACTGGACTGTTTGTCCAAAACTACGGAATTTACAAGTCAGTCTGTGGGGAAACAAAAGACAATGGACATGAAAAAAATCGAAAGTAAACCGCAGATATTGTGATCTTCAGCAGCCTATTGTTGTTGTAGTTGTTGTTTGGTTGTTTTGTTTTGTTTTAGCTTTGAGAGAGAGAGAGAGAGAGAGAGAGAGAGAGAGAGAGAGAGAGACATATATATATATATATATATATATATATATATATATATATATATATATCGGCAGAGAGAGAGAGAGAGAGAGAGAGAGAGAGAGAGAGAGAGAGAGAGAGAGAGAGAGAGATTCAGATTCAGATTCGGACCTTTTGTTCAATAAGGCGAAAGCCCCCGTATGAAAGAGGGGCTGTAAGAAAGGAGAGAGAGAGAGAGAGGGAGAGAGAGAGAGAGAGAGAGAGAGAGAGAGAGAGAGAGAGAGAGAGAGAGAGAGAGAGAGAGAGAGAGAGAGAGAGGAGATAAAGAGGTGTGTGTGTGTGTGTGTGTGTGTGTGTGTGTGTGTGTGAGAGAGAGAGAGAGAGAGAGAGAGAGAGAGAGAGAGAGAGAGAGAGAGAGAGAGAGAGAGAGAGGACAGACAGACAGACAGACAGACAGACAGACAGACAGACAGACAGACCAACAGATTGGGACTAAATGGAGGCGGTGTGTGTGTGTGTGTGTGTGTGTGTGTGTGTGTGTGTGTGTGTGTGTGTGTGTGTGTGTGTGTGTGCAATAACGCTTAAATAAACAGTTACTAGTGCCACTAGCTCCGGATATCCACAATGTAAGGAAATGGTGCTATGGACAGCAGACAGCGACGATTGCTGCCTATGGCTTAATCTTACACAGCGTTGTTGAAAGAAGATTATCCTCAGGAATTTAAAAAATAATTCTCGAAAGAAATACTTTCTGTAAACAAAAATGGTGTCTTAGCGCCAGGCATTTTGAAACTGATATGCAAAAGGAATCATGGATGGTTTGGTTAGTGGTTAGTCTGCTGCCACTGATGTAGTACAGTAGCCCATAACGTTGCTGGTCATGTCCTGTCCTGGTGTACCGCAGCCAAGCACACGGACGCATAGCACCAAGACTGGCAGTTAAAAAGGGGGGCACTACGGGAAATAGGGATTAGATTGATTAATACAGAGGTATCGATTCCTTTTATTTGATATTGACGAAAATTCCGTTGGAAGACATTCAGCCGTGCTTCAGCTTTTGAGAGAGAAAAAGAGCAAAAATCGACTTCCACACAACCAACTAGAAATATCGAGCGTAGAATTAAATCGTAGATATTGGCAGTGTGAGGTTCAAGTAGGTGAGATGGTCATTGGACACAAAGTTTGTAGTTAGGTTTCAGCTGAGAAACAACCTAAGAGAAGATCTAAACATAACATAGTTAAATTGGTGGTTGTACTAGGAAAAAATGTCACAATACTCCATGCTTCAGGGTCAAGAGCTATTAGTGTTGAAGATCAGATGCCTCAAGAAAACCACACACCGAGAGGACAGCAATAATCAAAGCCATCAGAGAAGAACTCAGTCTCCTCCAACAGAGAACTACTACAATCCTGCAGTGGATCCATTCTCACTGTGGCATTGGAGGGAATGAGGAGGAGGCAGACCGTCTGTCCAGGATCAGCAATATGCAGGGACAGTCAGGGCACCCGATGTCCTCCAGTGAAGCTGAAACCCATCTTGATGAACAACTTCAGAAGCGCGTAACGCCAACGCCTGGGCATTGAGATCAAAGGGGACACCATCCACAAATTTGACAGAGCAGCTCAAGTTGCCATCTTCAGGCTGCAAACAGGACACTGCCAGCTCCTCTCCAATTTCTCACGTCTCAAACTCTCTCATACTGACCAGTGCCCTTGTGGCACAGGCTCCCAAACTCCCACCACCATCTTACAGTTCTGCTGCCCCCTTCTTTCAAGCTTTGAGACGCCAGACGTGGCCCAGTCCACCTGAGGTCCAGGAGAAGCTGTGGGGACCAGTAGGATCTCTGCGGCGGACTGTGGACTTTGCCTTACAAGCCCGATTGAATATCTAACATGGCTGGGAACGCGAAAAAACAACAACAACAAAAAAAAAAAAAAAAAAACCTGTTGAAGATTCCACGGGAACTAGTTGTGAGGCATACCTTGGAAAGCTGGAGAGAAAATTCAGGAGTATTTTCATACGCCGAGTTCCTCATAACTGAGGTGTAGCAGACCTATTCTGGAAAATGAAATCAGGGGAAGATAACGGTTGTCTTTCCATTGCAAATAGTTCTACCTTTTCTCAGCGTAGGTCCAAATCAGTACAGCAACTTGTGCATGCCTCATTTGGTGAAACAACACAACAACAAAAAATCATATCAAACCCAGGATATCCTGATCTGATTCGATCGGTGATAACAATAATACGTGAGAGCGAACTGCGATAAGTCAGTGTTTGCTCGCTAAAAGCGAGCTCTAACAGATATTACCTCCTTGAAAGAGTTCCGATCATCTTTTATTGAATTATGTTTTGATTATTAATACACTGATTTAGAAAGGAATATTACACCAACATTCATTACCCCTTGGAAAGTTTCGTATCAGCGGTAATAGTACTCATTATCTAAAACCTTTCACAGATGGATCACGATTTAATGTCCGAGATGGCGGTAGTCTTGTTATACCTTCCCTTAAAGCGGAGAAATCTTTTCATCTCGAAAAAAGTTGTTTTCTATTTTCATAGCCGAGCTGGTAGGAATATCAATGGTGCTTCTCTTCCTTATGAACAGCCGGCTTAGTATTTACAACAGTCTGAGTATTTACAACAGTCTTAGTATTGACAAAAATCTTAGGTACTCACAAAAGTCTTGTCTCTGTAGATTCTGAATCTGTATTACAAGGATTTGAAACAGCTGCTGCAAGTAACATGTCGGAATTAATTACTGAAATAAAGCACCTTGTCCATCTTCTTAAATGAAGAGGCACGAGATTCGAATTTTGTTGTAATCTGACTAGGCCATCTGCGGGATCTCCGCTTATGAGTAGACTGACGGGGCTGCCTTAGAGAGAGAGAAAACAAACAAACAAAAACCTGAAAACAAAATGAAAAAAAAAAAAAAACGATAGATCATCTGGAAATTATATTCCTCTGTGCTTCTTCAAAGTATATGGATTTTTCAAAGGTTTTGAAAAAAAAAAAAGTTTATTGTGTCTGCAAACATTCAGTTCTGTCCATGGCTTACACGTCTTTACTTGTCATGGAACATTCAGTGCTGGTGTGAATGATGCTTACCATTTTACCTATTGATGATTATCAAAAGTTACTTCTTCTGGTCTGGTTTGTGTCTAACATCAGATCTCTATGTGAATAGAAAGGCTTTTTTGGTGAATGCAATAGCACTTGCTTTTTTTTTTTCTCCCCTTAACTGATTTCTAACGTTACAATTGTCGTCTTACTCTGTCTGTCTGTCTGGCTGGCTGTCTCTCTGAAAGTCTGTCTGTCTGTCTGTCTGTCTGTCTCTCTCTCTCTCTCTCTCTCCTATTTACGTATACACCCCTCTATTCTAGGAGGCTATGGCCTTTATGAACAAACTCTCTCTCTCTCTCTCTCTCTCTCTCTCTCTCTCTGTGTGTGTGTGTGTGTGTGTGTGTGTGTGTGTGTGTGTGTGTGTGTGTGTGTGTGTGTGTGTGTGTGTGTGTGTGTGTGTGTGTGTGTGTGTGTGTGTGTGTGTGTGTGTGTGTGTGTGTGTGTGTGTGTGTGTGTGTGTGTGTGATCAGTGAGAACAAGGGTCAACCATTGACAGAAGAGGAACTGGAAGATGTGGTGATTGCTGACGGCGTACAACCCTATCGCCTGGTGACTGTCATCAACGGCTCCATGCCTGGTCAGTTGAATTCGGCCTCTCTTTGTCCTTGTGTGTTTCATTCATTTACCAGTAGTTCAGTCATTCTGTCCTTCATTGTTTCACTCGTCCACTCATCATCATAATCATTGTATTCTTATGAACGTGTGTGTGTGTGTGTGCGTGTGTGTGTGTGTGTGTGTGTGTGTGTGTGTGTGTGTGTGTGTGTGTGTGTGTGTGTGCGTGTGCATGCGTGCGCAATCTTATAGTGTCTTGAAAGCCTTAGATCGGACGAAATCTCAGAGAGAGAGAGAGAGAGAGAGAGAGAGAGAGAGAGAGAGAAGGAGAGAGACAGACAGAGACAGACAGATAGAGATTTTGTGTTGATACATCACACACACACACACACACACACACACACACACACACACGCGCGCGCGCGCGCGCGCGCGCGTGCGCGCGCGTGCGCGTGTTTACAAGAATCAACTCATCTACAAATGTAACTCTTCGCGTCTGATTATTATTTTTTACCGAAGGAATGAAATTGAATGTTGTACGTGCGATTTGTAATTTACCTGTACTCACGAAGGACAGGCCCCCTACAATCAATGTTAGTTACGCCTCGTTCTCACCTGACATAAATATTTAACAGCAGACTCTTTGAATACCTTGTTTAGAGATGTCCCACCTGATGCGATCTTTACATTTCTGAAAGAGATCAACATTTTTCATCTGATCTAGGATTTTAGAGAAGAACGATTTTTAACCAAATTTCTGGTGTGGTTTTAGAAGGTGTCTTTTAAGGGTTGTGTACATTTTTTATGACTTGTGAGTTGACCGGAACGTGGTGACAATCTTGATATGGCCCTTTGCAGTTGGCTCGGCTGTAAGTAACATCACCTAACCTTTTCCTTGCTGTAACAGGAAATCCACTGTACATATAGTTACCGTTCTGTTTGCAACAACTGCCGTATGCAGGACCCTGTTTAAAGTTCTACACGAACCAGACGGTGAAATTCCATGTGGTCAACAATCTGCCCAGTGAAGGCCTCACCATCCACTGGCATGGCCTGGAGATGTTCGACAACTCTCCTACATGGATGGCGTGGCCTTCGTGTCCCAGTGTCCGATTCAACCGGAGCGACATTCGTCTACACTGTGGTCAGTAGTTTCCCCTTCCGAGGGTCTGAAGTTAAGGCTGTAGAAATCTTGTCTCTCTTGTTTCTGTTTCTGGTTGTCTTTTTTTCTTTTTTTTCTTTTTTTTTTTTTTTTGGGCAATTGCGGGTAAAGGTATTGTTACACATTTTCATGTATGAAAAAAATGCAGTGTTTGTCAAAAATCTGTGGGGCACCTTTTGAAAACTTAAGGAGGAGGAGGTGTGTGTGTGTGTGTGTGTGTGTGTGTGTGTGTGTGTGTGTGTGTGTGTGGTAATGTTGGGCTCATAGCAATTTCAGCAATTTCTTATTCTACTGTTTTAATGTGGAATTTGAAGATATTGCAATTTAATCATGTAAAAGAAGATACTGTTGGGATCATAGCGATTTCAGCCACTTTCTATTCTACTGCTTTAATATGGAATTTGAGGGTATTACGATTCATTTTTGACTTCTTTCAATCGTGAGAATGTTTTGTCACCCTAATCCTTTTTTGTCATTTTAAAGGAAATGTGATTAAACTTTACCGCTTCCTTTGAAGACAAAGAAACGCCGGCTTTCACCATGTCAGTCTAATTAATTCTTGATCATCTGAAGAGGCTGGATATGCAGGTTCCAATTATTGTAGAAAAAAGGCCTACACTGTTTTTGTTCATGTTCATGGGGTGGATGTATCAGGTCTTGAATTAATTCCATCTTTACTCTTGTTACTGTATAATAAACCAAGTGGAAATTGTTCAGCGACAACAGTTTAAAAAAAAAAAAAATGTACCCGAACTTGAACGTAATTCTCAAACTGTTGCGGTAGTTAATGTTTGAAAATGAAAATCTGAGGTAATTAAAAGACTCCGCAAACTAATGTGTGTGTCTGGGTTTTGATAGGCACCATGAAACAGATATTTACAACATATCAAGGCAACACAATATGTCTATTAACTGGGGGTACAACGCATTCCATCATCACAACAAGATGGTACAGTGCCCAGTCTAGTTCAGGTAGGTACAGTAGTGTGTGTGTAAAGTGGATGGATAAGGAGAGAAGAGGGGATTAGGAGATGTGGAAGAGAGAGCTAAATGGATGAGAGTGAGTGGGGCACATCACCTTCCACACCAGCACCAGCTCGTTGGTTTCCTCTCTCAGTTATTCAAATCATGGTTGGATTGAACCAACCACACCAACCACCAACCTCTTAAGACATAAACCATAATCATCATAAAAACATGAGGTATGATATAAAAATATATACAGAGAAAAAAAAACATAATCATTAAAGTTAAGTGAAGACAAGTATCAAACATTCATAATGTGAAACATACATCAAATCAATAGGCCTTAGTTTACAAACAAAATATTACCCCTGCAGCATGTAGACATTACCAAAATTAAGGTGCAGGATACACACACACACACACACACACACACACACACACACACACACACACACACACACACACACACAGAAGGCCTCCTTTTTGCGAATGGTATAAGGTAAACATATCTTTGTGATCAATAATATAATCATACCATAATCATAACATTAACCATATGCGATCCCCGTTGCGAACGGTAGAATCAACAACATAATAATTTCATCATCATAACATTAATGTAAGGGGTGGTGGTGGTGGATTGGAGGATAATGAGGGAAGAGGGTAGGAGATGGAAAAGAGAGCGAGTTGAACACATCAACTTCCACACCAACACCAGCTCGTCGGTTTCCTCTCTCTTTTTATTTTAAATCATGGTTGGATCGAACCAACCATACCAACCACCGACCTCTGGACAGTGCGTGCTACACGCTATTGCTCCACGTTTCACCTGTTAGGCCTACACCCCGGCCCAACAATGACAGTTCCTTTTCAGCCCTTTACATTCACGAACACACCTGAACCAGTGTCACAGCCTTCACCCCACTTTGCTCAGTGAAGAAAAAAATGATCTCAGAGCCAGAACGCTGGGAGTATATAGGCCTTCCATACCCCTTGAGCAAGATCTTTCAAGAAAGTCTAATGTGGTCTGCGTCACAATAGAACGACTACAAAGCGTCTAAAGTGCCTAAGATCTGGCCTTTGTGGGCTGCTCTTCAACGAACATTCTATCCCCTAGGGTCCGACAACCAAGTGGGCCGACCGCCATGTAAGTGGCTGGATCTGTAGAAGTGCAGAGGAACAGACCCTTCAGACTTTGTACCTAGGGCAAAGTCCAGCATCCCACCTAAAAGATGTTTACCTAAAATCTCAAGTCCACCCCAGCTTATACTCAGTCTCCCGGACCAAACCATCCAGACCAGCCATGGTCAAAGGGAGGCTCTCAAGAGCCCCCAGCAAAGGCGACACCAATTACGATGTGGCTGAAGTCTAATGGCTGTCTCTCCAAAAACCAGTCTGCCCAGACCAGCCATTGGCAAATTGTCTGCTGACTGACCAGCCTCTTAACTGGCATTCCAGCCTACCAGCTAGGTTGCCCCTCACTGCGATTCTATCCCGCGTTAAAGGGGTTAACCACTACAACTCTCTGTCTCAAAGACTGGGCAGAATCGTACCCTTTACATATTCTCCCACGCTGCAATTCATGGTCCCCATGAATTATAATCACAAAATCCAGGCACAACAGTCTATTGATCAAGAAAATAGGCATGTGCCACGACAAAGCACCACATACTTGAACATGACTTACGACAGTCATATGTGAGGCATACACACACACGTTCTGAGTTCACCCCTCCTATGCTACAGTGAGCAGAACCTGGAATTACCCAACAACCATTTATCCAACCGCCGTCCACTTCCTTTCGTGGGGGAGGTTGAGTGCGTGTTTCGCCAGCCTACAGCAGCAACACTCCAACTTAGACAAGTCCACACAGTCATACTGTGTCAGCACGTTGTTAATAATAATAATAATAATGAATACTTATATAGCGCCTATTCTCAGCTAGAGACCAAGCTCTAAGCGCTTTACAATCAACACTCGTTTACACAACGGGCTGCCTACCTGAGTAGTGCCGACTGAAGAGCTACCAGCTGGCGCTTCATTCAGTCGTTTCCCGTCACATCCAGTCAGTACCGTTCAAATATCGATCACTCATTTTCCTTACTTCCTTCATTCTTTCCATTTCTCACTCAGGGTGCATGCTATGTGTAACGTGTATCCATACCAATGGCCAAACTGGCCTACTCTTCCGAATGTTGGTGGACGGATTTTACGTGTGTGCAAGATGTTAAGCGTGCGTTCACACACGGAACCTCGATTTATAGTCTCATTCGAAGGACTGTATGGGAAATGGAGTCAGAACCAATGTTAACTCCGAGGGAAAAATCCCCTGTACCCGAAACGCCCCGGCGGAGGTTCGAACCCGCAACCCCAGGATCACCAAGATTACGAGTCAGGCGCTCTAGCAACTGAGCTATTCCAGCTCCGTTGTTGCATGATCTCGTAATGCCTAAAAAAAAAATAAAAAAAAAAAAAAACCCTGACTTTTGAGTCACTTAAAATCAACGACCACATAGTTTGGCAAACTATGTTACACACACACACAAAAAAGTTCATGTCATTGTTGACTACAAGGAATCATTAGAATACACGACAAAAAAAACATACATACTATTCTGTTATAGCTCCATCAAAAGCAGCGAACATAGAGCTAATGAACTCAAACCATTTGCACATTTACCATGCCATCGCTCTGCAGCGAGTGCTTTCCTTCATAGTGCAAATCCATCACCTTTCAAACGCAAAGAAGTCTCTACCGCGACATGACCCACATTACGTCCAGCAGAATATCAATAAACAAAGGGACCTAAACTCTCCATTTTTCCAACAATTACACAGTAAATATCTATCAAGGATAAAACACGATTTGTTTCAACCACAGTGCAGAAATATCTTCCTCACACATTAAAAACACAAATCATTAAAACTCGTTTCCGTCAAAAAAAATCACTGAAAAAAAAAAAAAAAAAACCTCTCATGATTCATGTCCATCATTACCAGACTAGCAAAGAGCGATCAGCTCGGGACTCTTACGTTTATGTTAGAAACGTCCTCACACCTTTGGTCTCCCTTGCAGACCTGTGGAGAGACTTCTTGGGGCATGGGGAAAGTGATGAAAAAGAAATTTCCTGATTTCGACCCTAGTCTCCTCCTCCTACCCATCCAAACCATCCCATGGTTTATGGTGTAAGGGTCAGCCTAGCCACACTTAATTCACCCCTTTTCCAGAAAGGGTTTTTAAACCTTCCTGTCACCACCTTGTACCTGGTTCCATAGCACCACTTTATCTCCACCCCCCCGGAGATCCAAAGTGAACTGTCTATGCCAGTCTTGTACACAAAGGCAGCGTTCAGGGAATGCTCCTCCGCTTTGTCAAGAGCCATCGTCAATTGCTTTAGCTCGTCGTCCAGCCATTTTCCAAGGTGCTGACTTCCAGACACCTTCACATTCCAACATTCTTTAAATTCCTGGAGTTGTCTTACTACCCCCTCCAAATATAGGCACAATGGCTTCCCTTTGTACTGTTACCGCCATTTTCTCTCTTGATTTCAGTTTGTCAATAATTTCTCTAAATCTTTTCCGTTTAGCTACATTCATAGTAGCTTGGGTCATCTTATCGCCTTCCAGATTATATATCCATGACAAACTGAACAAAAGCAACAATAACAACAACAACAAACAAACAAACAGCAGGCCTTCAAAAATAGCATTCTCACCCACATTTAACAGTACAAAATTATGGGTATTCTGCCTACAATCTACTGTAGTCACACCAACACAACAAAAAATCATACTAATTATGAACAGTCAGTAACTCTAGTCACACACATCTGGCAGCATCCTGCGCGACGCGAAGTTTCCCTTCCCTCGGCCTGTAAGGAAAACACTTCCCACCACTCAGCTTCAAGTCCTTCACCGTCCGTGAGGCACTCATCCTTTCAGCAGCGTGTTGGGCCTTGGGCGCCTAGCGCAACAACTCGCCACTCACCACACTGAGGCCTGGGGCTGCTCTCTCAGCAACAGCACTGGGACCGCACAGGCCCAGTTTCTCAACAATGCCACAAAAGAATACCTGCGAAGAGTCTTTGTCGTCACTGGGGCTCCCGCGTCCTGAGGTCGGCATGTTCGATCCTGTTGGCGACGCTATTTGTAAGGGGTGGTGGTGGTGGATTGGAGGATAATGAGGGAAGAGGGTAGGAGATGGGAAAGAGAGCGAGTTGAACACATCAACTTCCACACCAACACCAGCTCGTCAGTTTCCTCTCTCTCTTTTTATTTTAAATCAAGGGTTGGATCGAACCAAACCATACCAACCACCGACCTCAGGACAGTGCGTGCTACACGCTATTGCTCCACGTTTCACCTGTTAGGCCTACACCCCGGCCCTACAATGACAGTTGCTTTTCAGCCCTTTACATTCATGAACACCTGAACCAGTGTCACAGCCTTCACCCCACTTTGCTCAGTGAAGAAAATGATCTCAGAGCCAGAACGCTGGGAGCATATAGGCCTTCCATACCCCTTGAGCAAGATCTTTCAAGAAAGTCTAATGTGGTCTGCGTCACAATAGAACGACTACAAGCGTCTAAAGTGCCTAAGATCTGGCCTTTGTGGGCTGCTCTTCAACGACATTTCTATCCCCTAGGGTCCGACAACCAAGTGGGCCGACCGCCATGCAAGTGGCTGGATCTGTAGAAGTGCAGAGGAACAGACCCTTCAGACTTTGTACCTAGGGCAAAGTCCAGCATCCCACCTAAAAGATGTTTACCTAAAATCTCAAGTCCACCCCAGCTTATACTCAGTCTCCCGGACCAAACCATCCAGACCAGCCATGGTCAAAGGGAGGCTCTCAAGAGCCCCCAGCAAAGGCGACACCAATTACGATGTGGCTGCTGAAGTCTAATGGCTGTCTCTCCAAAACCAGTCTGCCCAGACCAGCCGTTGGCAAATTGTCTGCTGACTGACCAGCCTCTTAACTGGCATTCCAGCCTACCAGCTAGGTTGCCCCTCACTGCGATTCTATCCCGCGTTAAAGGGGTTAACCACTACAACTCTCTGGGCAGAATCGTACCCTTTACATATTCTCCCACGCTGCAATTCATGGTCCCCATGAATTATAATCACAAAATCCAGGCACAACAGTCTATTGATCAAGACAATAGGCATGTGCCACGACAAAGCACCACATACTTGAAACATGACTTACGACAGTCATATGTGAGGCATACACACACACGTTCTAAGTTCACCCCTCCTATGCTACAGTGAGCAGAAACCTGGAATTACCCAACAACCATTTATCCAACCGCCGTCCACTTCCTTTCGTGGGGGAGGTTGAGTGCGTGTTTCGCCAGCCTACAGCAACGCTACTCTGACTTAGACAAGTCCACACAGTCATACTGTGTCAGCACGTTGTTAATAATAATAATAATAATGAATACTTATATAGCGCCTATTCTCAGCTAGAGACCAAGCTCTAAGCGCTTTACAATCAACACTCGTTTACACAACGGGCTGCCTACCTGAGTAGTGCCGACTGAAGAGCTACCAGCTGGCGCTTCATTCAGTCGTTTCCCGTCACATCCAGTCAGTACCGTTCAATATCGATCACTCATTTTCCTTACTTCCTTCATTCTTTCCATTTCTCACTCAGGGTGCATGCTATGTGTAACGTGTCATCCATACCAATGGCCAAACTGGCCTACTCTTCCGAATGTTGGTGATGGGATTTTACGTGTGTGGAAGATGTTAAAGCGTGCGTTCACACACGGAACCTCGATTTATAGTCTCATTCGAAGGACTGTATGGGAAATGGAGTCAGAACCAATGTTAACTCCGAGGGAAAAATCCCCCTGTACCGAAACGCCCCGGCGGAGGTTCGAACCCGCAACCCCAGGATCACCAAGATTACGAGTCAGGCGCTCTACCAACTGAGCTATTCCGGCTCCGTTGTTGCATGATCTCGTAATGCCTAAAAAAAAAAAAACAAACAAAAAAACCCTGACTTTTGAGTCACTTAAAATCAACGACCACATAGTTTGGCAAACTATGTTACACACACACACAAAAGTTCATGTCATTGTTGACTACAAGGAATCATTAGAATACACGACAAAAAAAACATACATACTATTCTGTTATAGCTCCATCAAAAGCAGCGAACATAGAGCTAATGAACTCAAACCATTTGCACATTTACCATGCCATCGCTCTGCAGCGAGTGCTTTCCTTCACAGTGCAAATCCATCACCTTTCAAACGCAAAGAAGTCTACCGCGACATGACCCACATTACGTCCAGCAGAATATCAATAAACAAAGGGACCTAACTCTCCATTTTTCCAAACAATTACACAGTAAATATCTATCAAGGATAAAACACGATTTGTTTCAACCACAGTGCAGAAATATCTTCCTCACACATTAAAAACACAAATCATTATTAAAACTCGTTTCCGTCAAAAAAAAATTCACTGAAAAAAAAAAAAAAAACTCTCATGATTCATGTCCATCATTACCAGACTAGCAAAGAGCGATCAGCTCGGGACTCTTACGTTTATGTTAGAAACGTCCTCACACCTTTGGTCTCCCTTGCAGACCTGTGGAGAGACTTCTTGGGGCATGGGGAAAGTGATGAAAAAAGAAATTTCCTGATTTCGACCCTAGTCTCCTCCTCCTACCCATCCAAACCATCCCATGGTTTATGGTGTAAGGGTCAGCCTAGCCACACTTAATTCACCCCTTTTCCCAGAAAGGTTTTTAAACCTTCCTGTCACCACCTAGTACCTGGTTCCATATCACCACTTTATCTCCACCCCGGAGATCCAAAGTGAACTGTCTATGCCAGTCTTGTACAAAGGCAGCGTTCAGGGAATGCTCCTCCGCTTTGTCAAGAGCCATCGTCAATCGCTTTAGCTCGTCGTCCAGCCATTTTCCAAGGTGCTGACTTCCAGACACCTTCACATTCCAACATTCTTTAAATTCCTGGAGTTGCCTTACTACCCCCTCCAAATATAGGCACAATGGCTTCCCTTCATACCGTTACCGCCATTTTCTCTCTTGATTTCAGTTTGTCAATAATTCTCTAAAAATCTTTCCGTTTAGCTACATTCATAGTAGCTTGGGTCATCTTAATCGCCTTCCAGATTAATATATCCATGACAAACTGAACAAAAAGCAACAATAACAACAACAACAAACAAACAAACAGCAGGCCTTCAAAAATAGCATTCTCACCCACATTTAACAGTACAAAATTATGGGTATTCTGCCTACAATCTACTGTAGTCACACCAACACAACAAAAATCATACTAATTATGAACAGTCAGTAACTCTAGTCACACACATCTGGCAGCATCCTGCGCGACGCGAAGTTTCCTTCCCTCGGCCTGTAAGGAAAACACTTCCCACCACTCAGCTTCAAGTCCTTCACCGTCCGTGAGGCACTCATCCTTTCAGCAGCGTGTTGGGCCTTGGGCGCCTAGCGCAACAACTCGCCACTCACCACACTGAGGCCTGGGGCTGCTCTCTCAGCAACAGCACTGGACCGCACAGGCCCAGTTTCTCAACAATGCCACAAAAGAATACCTGCGAAGAGTCTTTGTCATCACTGGGGCTCCCGCGTCCTGAGGTCGGCATGTTCGATCCTGTCGGCGACGCTATTTGTAAGGGGTGTGGGTGGTGGATTGGAGGATAATGAGGGAAGAGGGTAGGAGATGGGGGAAAGAGAGCGAGTTGAACACATCAACTTCCACACCAACACCAGCTCGTTGGTTTCCTCTCTCTTTTTATTTTAAATCAAGGTTGGATCGAACCAACCATACCAACCACCGACCTCAGGACAGTGCGTGCTACACGCTATTGCTCCACGTTTCACCTGTTAGGCCTAAACCCCAGCCCTACAATGACAGTTGCTTTTCAGCCCTTTACATTCACGAACACCTGAACCAGTGTCACAGCCTTCACCCCACTTTGCTCAGTGAAGAAAAAATGATCTCAGAGCCAGAACGCTGGGAGTATATAGGCCTTCCATACCCCTTGAGCAAGATCTTTCAAGAAAGTCTAATGTGGTCTGCGTCACAATAGAACGACTACAAGCGTCTAAAAAGTGCCTAAGATCTGGCCTTTGTGGGCTGCTCTTCAACGAACATTCTATCCCCTAGGGTCCGACAACCAAGTGGGCCGACCGCCATGTAAGTGGCTGGATCTGTAGAAGTGCAGAGGAACAGACCCTTCAGACTTTGTACCTAGGGCAAAGTCCAGCATCCCACCTAAAAGATGTTTACCTAAAATCTCAAGTCCACCCCAGCTTATACTCAGTCTCCCGGACCAAACCATCCAGACCAGCCATGGTCAAAAGGAGGCTCTCAAGAGCCCCCAGCAAAGGCGACACCAATTACGATGTGGCTGAAGTCTAATGGCTGTCTCTCCAAAACCAGTCTGCCCAGACCAGCCGTTGGCAAATTGTCTGCTGACTGACCAGCCGCTTAACTGGGCATTCCAGCCTACCAGCTAGGTTGCCCCTCACTGCGATTCTATCCCGCGTTAAAGGGGTTAACCACTACAACTCTCTGGGCAGAATCGTACCCTTTACATATTCTCCCACGCTGCAATTCATGGTCCCCATGAATTATAATCACAAAATCCAGGCACAACAGTCTATTGATCAAGACAATAGGCATGTGCCACGACAGCACCACATACTTGAACATGACTTACGACAGTCATATGTGAGGCATACACACACACACGTTCTGAGTTCACCCCCTCCTATGCTACAGTGAGCAGAACCTGGAATTACCCAACAACCATTTATCCAACCGCCATCCACTTCCTTTCGTGGGGGAGGTTGAGTGCGTGTTTCGCCAGCCTCCAGCAACACTACTCCGACTTAGACAAGTCCACACAGTCATACTGTGTCAGCACGTTGTTAATAATAATAATAATAATGAATACTTATATAGCGCCTATTCTCAGCTAGAGACCAAGCTCTAAGCGCTTTACAATCAACACTCGTTTACACAACGGGCTGCCTACCTGAGTAGTGCCGACTGAAGAGCTACCAGCTGGTGCTTCATTCAGTCGTTTCCCGTCACATCCAGTCAGTACCGTTCAATATCGATCACTCATTTTCCTTACTTCCTTCATTCTTTCCATTTCTCACTCAGGGTGCATGCTATGTGTAACGTGTCATCCATACCAACGGCCAAACTGGCCTACTCTTCCGAATGTTGGTGATGGGATTTTACGTGTGTGCAAGATGTTAAGCATGCGTTCACACATGGAACCTCGATTTATAGTCTCATTCGAAGGACTGTATGGGAAATGGAGTCAGAACCAATGTTAACTCCGAGGGAAAAATCCCCCTGTACCGAAACGCCCCGGCGGAGGTTCGAACCCGCAACCCCAGGATCACCAAGATTACGAGTCAGGCGCTCTACCAACTGAGCTATTCGGGCTCCGTTGTTGCATGATCTCGTAATGCCTAAAAAAAAAAATTAAAAAAAAACCCCTGACTTTTGAGTCACTTAAAATCAACGACCACATAGTTTGGCAAACTATGTTACACACACACACAAAAAGTTCATGTCATTGTTGACTACAAGGAATCATTAGAATACACGACAAAAAAAAATACATACTATTTCTGTTATAGCTCCATCAAAAGCAGCGAACATAGAGCTAATGAACTCAAACCATTTGCACATTTACCTGCCATCGCTCTGCAGCGAGTGCTTTCCTTCATAGTGCAAATCCATCACCTTTCAAACGCAAAGAAGTCTACCGCGACATGACCCACATTACGTCCAGCAGAATATCAATAAACAAAGGGACCTAACTCTCCATTTTTCCAAACAATTACACAGTAAATATCTATCAAGGATAAAACACGATTTGTTTCAACCACAGTGCAGAAATATCTTCCTCACACATTAAAAACACAAATCATTAAAACTCGTTTCCGTCAAAAAAATTCACTGAAAAAAAAAAAAAAAAAAAAACCTCTCATGATTCATGTCCGTCATTACCAGACTAGCAAAGAGCGATCAGCTCGGGACTCTTACGTTTATGTTAGAAACGTCCTCACACCTTTGGTCTCCCTTTCAGACCTGTGGAGAGACTTCTTGGGGCATGGGGAAAGTGATGAAAAAGAAATTTCCTGATTTCGACCCTAGTCTCCTCCTCCTACCCATCCAAACCCATCCATGGTTTATGGTGTAAGGGTCAGCCTAGCCACACTTAATTCACCCCTTTTCCCAGAAAGGTTTTTAAACCTTCCTGTCACCACCTAGTACCTGGTTCCATATCACCACTTTATCTCCACCCCGAGATCCCAAGTGAACTGTCTATGCCAGTCTTGTACAAAGGCAGCTTTCAGGGAATGCTCCCCCGCTTTGTCAAGAGCCATCGTCAATCGCTTTAGCTCGTCGTCCAGCCATTTTCCAAGGTGCTGACTTCCAGACACACCTTCACATTCCAACATTCTTTAAATTCCTGGAGTTGCCTTACTACCCCCTCCAAATATAGGCACAATGGCTTCCCTTTGTACTGTTACCGTCATTTTCTCTCTTGATTTCAGTTTGTCAATAATTTCTCTAAATCTTTTCCGTTTAGCTACATTCATTCATAGTAGCTTGGGTCATCTTAATCGCCTTCCAGATTAATATATCCATGACAAACTGAACAAAAGCAACAATAACAACAACAACAAACAAACAAACAGGAGGCCTTCAAAAATAGCATTCTCACCCACATTTAACAGTACAAAATTATGGGTATTCTGCCTACAATCTACTGTAGTCACACCAACACAACAAAAATCATACTAATTATGAACAGTCAGTAACTCTAGTCACACACATCTGGCAGCATCCTGCGCGGCGCGAAGTTTCCCTTCCCTCGGCCTGTAAGGAAAAACACTTCCCACCACTCAGCTTCAAGTCCTTCACCGTCCGTGAGGCACTCATCCTTTCAGCAGCGTGTTGGGCCTCGGGCGCCTAGCGCAACAACTCGCCGCTCTCCACACTGAGGCCTGGGGCTGCTCTCTCAGCAACAGCACTGGACTGCACAGGCCCAGTTTCTCAACAATGCCACAAAAGAAATACCTGTGAAGAGTCTTTGTCGTCACTGGGGCTCCCGCATCCTGAGATCGGCATTTTCGATCCTGTCGGCGACGCTATTTGTAAGGGGTGGTGGTGGTGGATTGGAGGATAATGGGGGAAGAGGGTAGGAGATGGGAAAGAGAGCGAGTTGAACACATCAACTTCCACACCAACACCAGCTCGTTGGTTTCCTCTCTCTTTTTATTTTAAATCAAGGTTGGATCGAACCAACCATACCAACCACCGACCTCAGGACAGTGCGTGCTACACGCTATTGCTCCACGTTTCACCTGTTAGGCCTACACCCCGGCCCAACAATGACAGTTGCTTTTCAGCCCTTTACATTCACGAACACCTGAACCAGCGTCACAGCCTTCACCCCACTTTGTTCAGTGAAGAAAATGATCTCAGAGCCAGAACGCTGGGAGTATATAGGCCTTCCATGCCTTTTGAACAAGATCTTTCAAGAAAGTCTAATGTGGTCTGCGTCACAATAGAACGACTACAAGCGTCTAAAGTGCCTAAGATCTGGCCTTTGTGGGCTGCTCTTCAACGAACATTCTATCCCCTAGGGTCCGACAACCAAGTGGGCCGACCGCCATGTAAGTGGCTGGATCTGTAGAAGTGCAGAGGAACAGACCCTTCAGACTTTGTACCTAGGGCAAAGTCCAGCATCCCACCTAAAAGATGTTTACCTAAAATCTCAAGTCCACCCCAGCTTATACTCAGTCTCCCAGACCAAACCATCCAGACCAGCCATGGTCAAAGGGAGGCTCTCAAGAGCCCCCAGCAAAGGCGACACCAATTACGATGTGGCTGAAGTCTAATGGCTGTCTCTCCAAAACCAGTCTGCTCAGACCAGCCATTGGCAAATTGTCTGCTGACTGACCAGCCTCTTAACTGGCATTCCAGCCTACCAGCTAGGTTGCCCCTCACTGCAATTCTATCCCGCGTTTAAGGGGTTAACCACTACAACTCTCTGTCTCAAAGGCTGGGCAGAATCGTACCCTTTA
The DNA here is from genome assembly GCA_016801955.1 of Conus betulinus. NCBI lineage: Eukaryota > Metazoa > Mollusca > Gastropoda > Neogastropoda > Conidae > Conus > Conus betulinus. The sequence continues at coordinate 18,384 of JADBJO010006792.1, forward strand.
CATTAACAGTGAGAATCCCCTATGTGAACGACAGGAGTTACATACAGTCAAAAGCATGGATCATAATTTCGTGGCAAAGACACGGCTGTTCAGAGCGGGTTACTAAATGTTGAGAAGCAGGGCATTTACCACCTCTCCTGCAGCGGCGACCGCCAAGCCATGAGAGCATGTCAGCCAAAGGGTGGTGTTCTGCGGGGACCACTCCTTTCCAGCCAGCTAACTGCGCTTAACTCAGCAAACTGTATGTCAGCTGTGCACAGCGAGACTTGGCAGCAATGTGCTTGGCATTGCTGAGCAGCCATTACAAATAGTGTTGTCACTTTGATTATTAGTTGTGTCGTGAAGAATGCATAATCATACGCAACTGAGACGACTGTATGGGCGAATTGCAGACAATTCTTTTAAACCAAAACTCGACTAGGTTTATTTTCCTGCAGAGAACAAAGAAACAGCATGACATTTTGTACTAAGTGGTCAGGCGACATTAAGATAATGACAATACACACAAACGTGATCAAACATATAACTCACATCAGCGCTTAATGGCTGAATTATTTTCTGTCATTAATTAGTACATAAGTACATAGTCTATGATACATACCTCTACTCAGACTACAACAACAAAAAAGTGGGATTAGAAACGTTTGAAGCTTGTTGTTCCAAAATGCGCAATGTGACTGACAATGTCAGTTTCATGCAGCTGAACTTCGGCAGCCGTACGCACATGACAAGACCAAAGTCTCACGTTTTGCGTCGAACTAGTAAGGAACTTTTTTTGCGAACAATTCTAACCCTGTGCTTCTTCTGTAATAAAGTACAAAATCAAAAAACAGTCTTTTTCATCATCACACACACACACACACACACACACACACACACACACGCATGCACACTATAGCTGGGTACACACACTGGCTATGACTATATGCTGCAAAAATGTGTATGATTGCCTGCGCATGTGTGTGTGTGTGTGTGTGTGTGTGTGTGTGTGTGTGTGTGTGTGTGTGTGTGTGTGTGTGTGTGTGTGTGTGTGTGTGTGTGTGTGAACATGCAAACACAGTCCTGTTTTTTTGAAAAGATCGGAGACGGTGTGTAAGCTGTGCGCATAAGAAAACTAAGTGATAAGTCATCTTCCAAGCCAGTCGGGCTGACCTGTGAAACACACAGTGCCTGCCCTGTTCTGCAAAGAGACAGCAGTATGAGCTTACAGCTAACAAAAGTCCAGCTAGGTCACACATGTGTCGGCATCCCGCACTGTGGAAGCGTAGTGAACCAGTTGTGAACAGATCTAGTTGCAAAGAGAGACGACTGCAGGCGGAATCTAAACAAATCTTAAATAAATCTCAGCGAACCGCCCAGAGAGACGTGGACAAACGAGTCACAAGACAAAACACAACGCGTTTCGACCTCTTAGGTCTTCTTCAGGTGAAACAATAACGAATAAAATAACGAACATGCACTTAGCTTTGATCGCTTCAGAACTTTGCTGAACAGGGCAGGCACTGTGTGTTCCATAGGCCAACTCTGAAGCGATCTGAAGCGATCAAAGCTAAGTGCATTTTCGTTATTTTATTCGTTTTTGTTTCACCTGAAGAAGGCCTAAGAGGTCGAAACGTGTTGTGTTTTATCTTGTGACTCGCTTGTCCACGTCTCTCTGGGCGGTTCGTTGACATTTATTTAAGATCAATTGTGAACAGTTTGTGTGTGTGTGTGTGTGTGTGTGTGTGTGTGTGTGTGTGGAGGGGTGCAGGTGAAATGTCCCTGCTGACGATATTGTGTGAGATGAGAAGAGAGTGGGGTTGGATGGCTGGCAGATGTAACTCAGGGGAAAAAGCACTTTAATTTACTTGTCTTTAATCTATTTAAAAGAAAACTAAAATAGAAACAGACTCTCTAGCTAGAAAGAAAGCATAACACAAGAAACACACACACACACACACACACACACACACACACACACACACACACACACACACACACACACACACACACTTTTTACCACTACCAGAAGAATGTGCAGATAGGGAGTTGCTACATGGCTGAGTGTAATGTCTGTGATAGGTTTTCTGATGACATTATTGTGCAGCTTGGCAATTTTTCTTTTGGAATTTTGGATTTTTTTTTGTAATCTCGCCAGATGCCCTGTAAACTGCGTTGTATGATGTTGCCTTCATTACAATGAGGTGGAGTGTGTATTTGGCTTTTTGATGCTGTAGAGTATAGACAGGGATGTGTTCCCTGAGCACCTGACAGACCATACAGCTTGAGCAGAAAATGAGAATCCCCAAACAAAAACAGTTTAATTGTCTTCTTTCTCCATATCATGGACGTCAGCACGGGCCAGCTGTTCTTTGAAAGGGTCCATGATTCTCTTCCAATCCTCTGGGCTGTCCCTGCAGTCTGCAATGGCCAGGACACAGGTGTTGTGTTTGGAGTTTGGATGGTGAAGATTTGCAGTCTGAAGCATCAGTCTAAATGTACCACCCCCATGGTCCCCTCCTATCTTTATCCAGATCTCATCCTGTGGGATTGTATTGTCATGCCATGTCAGCTTGTTCTCTCTGTTATACTGCTGCAACAGGTTTTCCATCAGCTTTTTAATGTCTTTGATTTCTCCTATTGTTTTATCTCTTCATTTTGTCTGCCATTCTCATCAACGCAAATGAGTTTTCTCTGTACTATTTCAATTTCTCCAAACATAGCCTCTTTCTGTTGTTGTCTTTCTTTCTTTTCACAGTCAAAATTTAAACCTATACTTCTGAGAAATCTCTTTTGTTGTCTGTACTTTGTCCAACTTAACCCCGGACTAGTTCTAAGTGCAGACCCTTGCTTTTTGGTCACTCTCACAGGGCCACATCCAGCAGCATCAAGAATCTTTTGTCTGTGGGTGCGAGCAGTTCTTTTGATTTCTGATCCATGTTGTTTGATCACATCCTCCCTACTGCTTCCTGAAATATTCAGTCTGATCTTCTGTATCATGTGAGATCTTTTCTATCTCAGAGGAGATGATGCCAAAGCAGATGATATGCGGATTGTCTGACCTTTTTTTCCACACAATTGACTGACCGCTTGTTTTGCACCTAACTTTTAAATGGTCACTTGACTGTCGCAGCTTCCTGCAGACCAAATGTGTCAGTGATTTTTTTTCTTCTTCAGCAGTGAATGGTTTATCCACTATCTTCATCATCCGAGTTTCAATAGATCATTTTATTCTTCCGATGTTGGAAAGGTGAAAGAGCAACATCAGTGACTTGTGGCGTTTTAGGTGTGCTTGGTGATCTTTGTGTACACAGATTTTTTTTTTTTTTTTTTTTTTTTTCTTTTCTTTTTTTTTTTTTCTTTCTTAAACTGGAGTTGAAGTAGACTGGCAAAATGATGTCAACACGCTTTCATCAACGAGCAACTCTTCGGATCAAAACTTTGTTGTGCAGATCTTTCCACGGCCCCTACTCGCTTTTAGGGGACAACCAGCTTTAGTTTTTCATTCAAAATGACTGCACGCTTTGCACTGACTAATTGACAGCTCTGGATTGAAAGTTGTCCAGATATCTTATAGTTTCTGAATATCAAGTGCAACACGGTCGATCATAGTTTTGAAGTTGGAAAGGTTAGTAGCTCGTTTCAGCTCCATGAGGTACTGCTTCCCTCTTCATCATTCAGAATGTTTAAACTGTAACAATGTGATAGCTCTGTGCCATAGTTTCTACACAATCTCACACAAAACCATATGTTTTTTTTTTCCTGTCTTAACACACACGCTCTCCACAAACTCGACACACAGAATTCAGTCTGGCACTGTGCACACTGTACTGGTGCTGGCGCTCTGCTGATTGCAGGGATGCCATTGTAGGGAAAAAAACTGATGAATCACTCACCTCAAACCATATACACAAAGCCACACTTTAAGATTGTAATTTTGTTATAAAATACACAGACACAAGCTGAGTTCACATAATCCTCAGGCAACCCGAAATGAAACAAAATATTACTACTGGCAAAAAGTTAAGGGCCATTGCCAACGCTGACTCCCAGACCAAAACACTACAGCCAATGTTAAGAAGAACGGACGCAAAATCTTCCAAATTTATTTAAGAACAAATTCATTGGACCATTGCACGAAATTAACAAATCAAACGCGGACAGCGGGCTGTAGTTGTCCAATAACCCTTCTCAGGATCGTCACATAAGCCACAACTCAAATCTGCACCATTCAGTACCGAGTGTAGCCACCGTTTGCGCCAGGCAAGCGGGACAACGTCGACGCATGGAGTCCACCAGGGTCCGAAGAGTGTCCCGCGGTATGGCCTGCCACTCCTGCTGCAGAAAGAGAGTGAGCTGGGCCACGTCAACAGGCGGGGGGGTGGTTGTGGGCTACCCGCCGTCCAAGGACATCCCAGAGGTGCTCAATTGGAGCCAGATCGGGTGAGCGAGATGGCCACTGCATCCGGATGATCCCCTCTTGCTACAGATGATCGTCCACGACACGGGCTCGGTGTGGACGGGCGTTGTCGTCTTGGAAAACAGCAGCGTTACCCATGGCCTGAAGGGCAGGCTGGATCAGGGGCCTCACAATCTCGTCACGGTACCGCACCCCTGTCAGCAATCCTTAAATGACGTACAGGGGAGTTCTGTCTTCACGACTGAAGCCAGCCCAGACCATCACAGAACCCCCTCCGTAACGATCCACCTCACGAACTGTGGCGTCAGCAAAACGTTCTCCTGGCCTTCGCCACACTCGGGTCCTGTCGTCATTGAATGCCAAGGTGAAGTGGAACTCATCTGTGAACAGCACTCGAGACCATTGCTGCCTCTCCAGCAGCGAACGTGATGACGACACCAGCCCGCCCGTGCTCTGCGGTGAGCTGGAGTAAGTAGTACTTGGACTGCTGGTCTCAGGGATGACAGCCCGAACTCGTGCAAACGGTTACAAACTGTCCTTCTACTGACATTGACATTTGCAGCCTGCGGGAGCTGACGCCTTAAGGTGATGATGAGGTGACATTCCGATTGCGTAAGGCAGACAGCAGGAGGAATCGGTCAGCATGTCTGTTGGTACACCGAGGACGGCCTGATCGTGGCCGATCCTGCACGCTGCCAGTGGCCTACAAGACGTTGGATGGTGGAATGGGACACGTTCAGACGCCTAGCCACCTCGCAGCCTGAAATCCTTCGTCAATCAACGCTAAGGCATGTCCACGATCGGCAGGGTCCAGTCTTTGCCTTTGTGCTATGCTTTTTGGGCTGGTGTAGACGACCGTTCTGTTTACAGATTTGTGGCCAACAGCATCTGATCTGTGTTCATGAACGAGGTGCCATGCACGTGCATCATGATTGACCACGAGCATTTTGCCCTTTTTTTTCAAACTTATATGCTCCCAGAGGCACCCGTTTTACCGGTTTTTACGTGGTTTCCGCACGTGCAGCTGCGCTCCACCTTGTACCGCAGTGGGTTTTTAGTGTTGTGATCTGTCAAGGAACATCTGTTCAATATGTCTAACCAAGTTTGGGTCATTGTAACTTCGTTTCAAGCCTATCATTTACACACTCAGACACTAACGTCTAAATGACAGGTGGCCCTTAACTTTTTGCCAGTAGTATATATACATTAGATTTGGATATATCCAAAGGGATGAAAACAAACAAAACTGGTCACAAGCACGACTCACTGCAATACGTCTCACAGAAGAAAATCCACCAACCTGACTAAGCCTGGCACTGCTGGCGTCGCTGAACTCGCTCAGGGTCAGTGCATCACGTGGGTTTTGCTAAATGGGCTGGGCTGGGCTGGCAAGGAAAGAACAGCCATGAAAAATAGCATCATAAATGAACATACATGAACACACACACACACACACACACACACACACACACACGGGGAACTCCCCATTGTGAATGGCAGGAGCTATGAACGATGAATGAAATTAATTAACATCTAATTTTTAATACCAAGGCATCACTCGGGCATATATAGCAAATTACACAGTTATATGAAAAGATCATCTGCGTAGTGTCCACACACATGATCAAATTAAAGAAAAGGACACATCTCACACATTAACCAGCCAACTAAAGCTGATTTTCTTTTTCAGAAGACACACCCACCTCAGGACAGTGCATGCTACACGCTACGGCTCCTGACGTTTCACCTGTTAGGCCTACACCCCGGCTGTCGCTTTTTTTTTTTTTTTTTTTTTACAATGGACACACAGGTGTAAATATATTGAACAAGTGAACACTCACAGACTAACAGATGCAGCAACCGAGTTAACATACAGACTGACCAGTGGCCATTTGCTCACAAAATAGCCACATGAGCACACAAACAAATAGAATTCAAGTAATCACCTGCCTAATCACTCAGCTAAGTAGCCATGCAACCCTACAGTCACTCAAATACTGAAGCAATCGAACAAACAGGTAGCAACCCAGACATATAAAAGAATCATTAAACTATCTCCACTGACAGTGTCTGAATCATTTGCACAGGCTGCCGCGCAGCTTGGTCATACTGTAACTTAACCCTATTCATCTCGCCAGCAAACATGGGTGACGGTAACAAGCCAGTTTGTCTGGTGTTCAAACACAAGGAACCCACAGGGCGCACGTTAAACTTTATCCACTAATCACAAAAACGACAGGAACGATAATACTGCACAACAATTTTTGATTTCATTCTCATTAAAAGCCAGCAGCCCTTGCTTAGTTGCAGAGTTACTTGAATAATTGATGGTGGGAATTTGGTATATCACATTTCCAGTTAATAAGAAAATGGAGTTTGTACAATAAAAATGTAAGAACATACACATTTTAACTTCCATTTACTAGTGGGTTCTTTTTCTCACGAAGATATTACTCTATCTGCCCTCACTCTGGGTAAAACATATCCAAACCAATGGCAAAAAACATCCACATACCTGAGTAACAGAACCAGCGTCATAGCCTTCACCACACTCTGCTCAGTGATGAAATGGTCTCAGAGCCAGAACGCTGGGAGTATACAGGCCTCCCACCCCCTTTCAACGAGATCTTCTGAGAAAGTCCTTTGTGGCTTGAGTCACAATGGAATCAATAGAAGCATCTAAAGTGTCTAAGATCTGGCTTCACTGGGCTGCTCTTGAACAGACGTTCTATCCCCTGGGGCCCGACAACCAACGTGGCTGACCGCTATGTGAGTGGTTGGGTCTGAAAGTGCAGAGGAAACAGACCCTTCAGACTCCGTACCTAGGGCAAAATCCAGCAACGACTCCCACCTGAGGATATTTACCTCTCAAAAATCTCAAGTCCACCTCAGCCAAGACAACACCAACCACGGTTCCACGGTCTCCCGGGGCTGTCTCCTTGACCCATACTTAGTCTTCCAGGCCAAACCATCCAGACCAGCCATGGTCAAAGAGAGGCTCAAGACTCCTCTGCAAAAGCGACACCATTTACGATGTGGCTGAAGTCCAATGGCTGTCTCTTCAAAAGTAGTCTGCCCAGACCAGCTGTAGGCAAATTGTCTGATGAGTAACCAGCCTCTTAACTGGCATACCAAACTACCTGCTAGGTTACCCTTCACTGTGATCATAGGCCACATGTGAGGGGTTAACCACTACAAACTCTCTGTTCCCCCAAGACTGAGCAGAATCATATCCTTTACATTTTGAAAGATATCAGAAGTCATCAACATTTCTATACGTTGCTATTTTTTACTCTGTCACTTTCCTCAAGATTCTCTTTGAACACCACTTATTTTATTATTATTATTTTCTTCTATTTTTATTTATTTATTTATTTATTTTTTTTTTTATTTATTTTTTTTTTAAATTAAATTCTGTGAATCGTCATTTCCATGCAATGCATGCATGTTTCCATTTCATAATTGCTCTTGAACTCAGTCAAAATATGTTCGAGATTAGGTTTCATCTTATTGATTTTGCATTTATCTATTAGATATTTAGCAAACAGCATAATTTGGCCAAACGTTTTGTCTGTTTTTTGTTTGTTTGTTTTTTTGTTGATTATTGCCAAACCGTACCAGTTCTATATGAAACTGCCAAGTAATATTTACATCGTGTGTGTTTTAGATCAGGTTTGATCTGATTGATTTTGTATTTATCTACACAATATTTAGCAAAGGGCATAAATTTGGTCAAACCCTTAGTCCGTTTCTTTATTTCGTCGTTGTTCCCCATCCATACTAGTTTATCTGAAACTGCAAACCAGTGTGTACATCATTTCTTCTTCTTCTTCCCCATCACCGTGTTGCCTCCCCTCGCAGGAAGCCAGGCATCCTGGCTCCTACTGGTACCATTCCCATATTGGAGCTCAACAGCATGGGCATTCTGGGGCCGCTGGTCGTTCATGATCCCAACGCAGAGACCATGCCAGAGCGCGTGATGGTGCTGCAGGACTGGAACCACGATTTCACGTCTGACCGCGTGGAGCTGGGCAGTTACCAGTACAATACCAGTAGCGGCAAAATGGTTGGTACTCAGGGATTAAGGGGAGATAATACAGAGTGACAGCGTGCAGTATGTCAGAGTGCGTGCACTGTGCCGGACACCAACGGCTGGTACAACACTGAAACAACCTGCGCTGTGACTGAAACGAAAGGGAAAGTGTTGTGTGTGTGTGTGTGTGTGTGTGTGTGTGTGTGTGTGTGTGTGTGTGTGTGTGTGTGTGTGTGTGTGTATAGTTGTGGTGTGAAAAAATATAAAAAAAAGCAAGTACAGGCTATAGTTTCTCTATCGTTATCTTAATGATCTGACACAGATTTGAAAGGGAGAAAAGGGGGGGGGGGGAGTGTGAAAAATATGAGAATAAAACGTGAGGGAAACATATGGAGAATGTAAAATCCTTCTATAGCACCTATGGGGACCATGGTAACCCATCTCTAGTTTGTATTGAACTAAAAAAAAAAAAAAAAAAAAAAAAAAAATCTTCATTCTCTCCAAAGGAAAGATTCAAGGGCATTAACTCCTTGGACGGCGCTGAATTCGGTCCCTTTCCATTCCACTCCGGACTGATCAACGGACGAGGGCGCAACCTAATCTCAAGTGGTTTCGCGCGGTCAAGACCCCTCTGGAGGTTTTTGAGGTGGAACAGGCGTGAACTACCGCTTCCGGGTCATCGGCG
>JADBJO010006792.1:35000-40000 GCA_016801955.1 Conus betulinus
GTTGTGTAGGTAACTGGCTGATCCAGGTGTACATCCTCCCAGACACACCACATCGCCGTAGTTTAAAACTGAGTCCGTCCTTCCAGACTTTGTCGAACGCCTTCTCCATGTCAATCCAGACGCGTGTTCTTCTTCTTTTCTTGGAAAGCGTCCTCTATGCTTTGAGTGATGAATGTGATTTGTTCTTCTGCCGATCTGTGTTGGCGGAAGCCTGCCTGTTCAGGGCTCAGCAGCTGATGCTCCTCAAGGTGCCAGACAAGCCTTGTGTTGACAAGTCTCTCCATCAACTTTCCTAAGCAGCTTGTAAGGCTGATGGGTCTGTAGCTGTCAGCCTTCGACTTGTCCTTTCCCTTTGTACGAATGGGGATCATGTCTGCTCCCCTCCAACACTGTGGTACTGATCCTGTCTTCCAGCTGGAGTTAAAGATTGTTAAAAAGACTGCCTTGCTGCTCTTCATCCCAAGATGCAGAATCATTTCATTTGTGATTCCGTCTGGTCCAGGTGACTTCTTCAGGTTGAGGCTCTACAACGCTTCCTCCAGCTCTTTCTCAGTTAAAGCTCTGGTCATGACTTCCTCTTGGGGCTCTTCCTCATGACGTTCACCTTGGGCGCTGTGCACTGCAGCTCTATGTTCAGGAGGGACTTCAAGATTGCTGATGTCTTTATAGACGTCTATGAAGTGGTCTGCTGCTTTCTTTCCAGAGAGGTTATTTCCAATCTCTTGTATTGTTATTGTGGGCTGACTTGTTGTTTCGTTACTGAGGGTTCTAGCCACTTCCACAGCTTGCTGCCAGCCTTGTCGAGATTCAGGCTTTCAGTTTTTCTCTTGCCAGCTTTTCCTTGCAGCCTGTGCACAGCTTGTATCTGGCAGTTACTTCCTTCAGCGCTAAGTGATGGCTGCTTTTCTGCTCAGTCCCTGGCTTCCGTAACAACATCTTCCAGATTCTGGAGTTCCTCTGTCCAGTAGGGCTTGTAGTCTTTGCGTGGTCCTCTTGGGATGGATTCTGTAGCAGCTTTCAAGACGGCCTTTATGAAGTCTTGAACCATCTTGTTGGAGTCCTTCTGCCTGATGTTGATTGGCTTTGTGTATGTATCTGTAAGGGTCTCAAAGAGAGTCCAATCCGCCTTTTTATAATTCCAGCGGGGAAAACACTTTGCTTGAGGAGCCTGCAAGAAGGGTGATGGAGATTTTGACGGGCTTGTGGTCACTTCCTCCAAGGTGGTTGAGGACTGTTCTTTTGGTCCTGATGAACAAGTCATTGGTGGTGAACGCTAGGTCTGGTGTCGATGTGGTCATCCAGCGTCTAGGGTAGAAGGTGGGTTCATCATCTTCTTGGTTGATGAGATGAAGATGTGTGTCAATCTCCAAATCCTCAACTTCTTCGCCTCCTCTCTTGTCCGTCTCGTCATAGCCCCATCTCTCTGAGTGATTGTTAATATCTCCCACCACCACGCAGTTGTTTTTCTGAGATGTTTATGTATGTGAGGGAAAGATCACGATCTTGAGGGCAATAGACACTGTAGATCCTGATGCTGTGTTCTTTAACTCTTTCATCCCTACAACCCAGGTTTCCGGTTGCAGAAATCCTACCCTTCTTCTTCCTGCAGCCTGGAAAACCGGGCAGCACAAAAATCCCTCCTTTCCCTCCTGCAGCCCGGAAAATCGGTTCTCGCGGTAAGCGCTTTGAACTTCGCGCGAGTCGTGTCATCTGTACATGTCATGACCAGGTCGCTCGCGCAGTGTTTATGAATGGAATGGATGCCAGATGGCCCCTACAGAGTGGGAAAGTGGTCACCGCTCTATTCTGCCTGTTTGCTATTGCACACGTGGCAGTTCTCACTTCACACTTCTTTTTCTTTTCTCTAAATCCAGGAATGAAGGGAATACTCGTATTATGAGAATCTAGGAACAAGAGGAAGTAATGGTTCATATAAAGGTAGGAATGAAAGAGTTAAGGACTATTTCAACCCTTGGATCTCTGCCTGTTGATTTGGTGTTGATCTTGGGTTCTTGTGCGGCGATGGAATTCTGCACCAAGAAAAGCACCCCACCTTTATTTCTTTCCTCACGGTCCAACCCTGATGGTCTCGTAACCTCTCACTTGAAAACGATGGTTTACGGTCAACTGTGTCTCTTGGACACATGCGATGTCAATATTTTTGTTGTTGTTGCATCCTTTCTGCTAAGCCAAGTTTCTTCTTATCCACCCCTCCTGCATTTCACTGGAGAATGTTGAGCATTCTGGGTGGTACTGTTTGCTTGGCACCAGCAGGCGGATGAGGTCTCCTTCTTCGTCGCATTGGCATGCAGAATTTCTTTGTCTGACCACCGACTGCTTGGGGTGGGCCCCTTTGAGGCATAGGGCCCGGCTCCCGACCTCCCCAGTCTCTGAAGGCCGAGCGCCACATCCACATTCTGTGGACTGCATCATCATGGAAGCGTAGATGCGTGGTATCGTGGTTTAAGTTGCGCTAGTGGCCCGATACCTCTGTCTTCAGCTGGAGTTTTCTTTCGGGGTGCCTCACCCTTAGCTCATGACCCGTACGTCCTGCCCTGTGAGCACAGGGGGGGGGGGGGGGGGGGGGGGGGTGGGGGGGGGGGGGGGGGGGGGGGGGGGGTGTTCTCCGAGGATACTACCCCATAGCTAGAGGTTATAACGCGCCTCTTGACCGCATGTTTGAGCCCGTTTTAGGACACATGGGGTATTTCAGTGAGGACAACAGTGCCACCTGTTGACCCACCCCATCCTGGTGGGAACATCGCCCGTTGGTCTGGAACTGCTTATTCTGCCAGGCAAGCCCGACTTATATCGCAGCTAACCACCATATCTGAGGTCCGTTCCCCCATCCGCCACCCGGAGACTCGCCGGGTTGGGGATGGTCGCCCCACTACTGAATTGGAAGCAGCCTGGTCCCGGATTCTTGTTGTTTTAAAACGTTTAGAAAAAAAAAAGTTAAATAATTTATTCCCTCCAGAAAATGTAGGCAAAACGAATTGCAAGAAAAAAAACACGACGCGTTTCGACTTCTTAGGTCTTCTTCATGCAAAAGACGCAACACTGAGGACAATGAACACGAACGAGCAATCACGTATGCTGATCCAGTTCGGCCCAAGATGGGCGTACAAGAAAACGCCGAAATGGATTGAATAAACAGGGGCTTCAAGGACTTTGAATCGATTGTTTCTTAGTTTTTGAAAAACATATTCCGTTATTGACAACGTTTTGCTAATGTGAATACTGTTGGATCTGAAGTTGAAGATGTGTTTGTAACTTTGTTCATGTAGTGGGGGAAAAGAGAAGACAACCATTTCTAGTTGTTACTATCTATTCCCAGTGTTCGTGCTTTGCTATCCCAAGCAGCTGAGAGAATATCTCTGTTGGTCTGATTTCTGTCACTTGTTGTGTAAATAAATGATGATCTGAGCCTCACGGCAGCGTTGACTTTTATCGTCGTCCATGTCGCAGAGAAAGACACCAAGCGTTTAAATAAGAAAAAAAAAAAAAAAAAAATCAGAGAGGAGGAGTTCGGTCCCTTCACCCGAACGACCTGGGAAAGTACGGCTTACACGACCGGCACAATCACGGCTCTGTTCACACGGGTCGGGCCGGGTGCACTACGCACGGCTTTAGCCGTAGCCATGAAGTTGGAAAAGCGATGAACCGGAGCATTTTTTGTTGGTTTGGTTTGTTTTGTTTTCTCTTTTCTCTCCCCGGACGGGCGGCGCACGGCTGGTGTAACGAAAAAAATTGAACTGGGATGGTTTAATTCAAAGGGAGTTAAACTGTTCATTTGAAAAATGTCAGCTCCAAAGGAGTTAAACTAGAATATGGAAAAAAAAAAAACCACCAAAACTAACTCCCTCTGTGTTCAAGTTTGACTCCAGGGAGTTATTCTGAATACCACCAGAATGACTCCCACCCATCACCCACCACCCACTCCCCGCGCCTAGCTACCACCCACGCATCTCATATTGGCGAAATCTGTGTGTGTGTGTGTGTGTGTGTGTGTGTGTGTGTGTGTGTGTGTGTTCCTTATGCACGGCCACAGTTCTCAACTGACGGACACCAAACTTGGTATTCTTGGCACCCCGGAAGGGCCATGGGCTATTTAGTTTGGGGCGGCACTGTTTATAGCGTGCAGTAAAATAAAATTAAATAAAAAAAAAAAAAGATTTAAAAAAAAAAATCGGAGCCATAGTTATCAACCGATCGACACCAAATTTGGCACAAAGTATCCTTGGCACCCTAGAAGTGTCGTGAGTTACTAACTTTTGGCTGGCACTGTATCTAGAGCACAGTACAGTAAAATTAAATGTTTGAAGAATCGATTTCTGCCTTAGTGCCTTGAGCTAAGCGAAGTGAAGGAGAAAAACATCGGAGCAATAGTTATCAACCGATCGACACCAAATTGGCACAAAGTACCTGGCACCCTAGAAAGTGAATCCACCAACACAAAAACTACAATGCTTTCACTTCACGCGGGACAGGGTGGGACGGTGGGGAGGAGGGGGAAGGGGAGAGAGAAGGGGAGGGGGGAGGGAAGGGGAGGAGGAGGAAGGGAGGATGGGGGAGGGGGTGGGGGAGGGAAGAGGGGAGTAAAAAGGGGGAAGGAGGGGAGAGGGGGGAACGGGGGGAAAATCTTTAAATCTATCTGTGTGTGTGTGTGTGTGTGTGTGTGTGTGTGTGTGTGTGTGTGTGTTCCTGATGCACGGCCATAGTTTTCAAACGATCAACGGTTGGATTCAAATTCCATCAGGCTCACAGTAGGGTTTTTCGAACCAAGGCCGGCTCCTACCCACAGCGAGTGTGCTATGGGTTCAATGAGCAACACATTTTCCAATTTTTCTGTGTGTGTGTGTGTGTGTGTGTGTGTGTGTGTGTGTGTATGTGTGTGTGTATGATCCCTATACAAAGCGACAGTGTGGGGCCGATCGGCACCAAATTTGGTGTCAAGCATCCTCGGACCACAGAGAAGATGATGGGCTATTTCCCACACA
>JADBJO010006792.1:45000-52304 GCA_016801955.1 Conus betulinus
AAAAAAAAAAAAAAAAAAAAAAACAGACAGCTCTACCCTGTCCCCACCCACCCACCCCTCCCTTCCCCTGCCAGAATTTCTCTCTTTCCTAGTTTCCAGTGTTGATGATTCATCAATGTTTTTCATTTCTGGTGTATGCTTGTGTCTTAATCAAGGTGCTTTGTTGTGCCCAGAGAAATAGGAGAGTTACCAGGTTGGCATGGAAATTTTCATGGTTATGCTCTTGTTCAGAATTTACGATCCTGGCCGTGGTTATGCTCTTGTTCAGAATTCATTACCCTGGCAACATATATCTGATTGTCAGCATGAAAGGAAAGGTGTATTCTGTGTTTGTTTATTTCAGCTTTAATGTGATGGTTACACTGCCTCATTTTCTTTTCCAGGTTCTTCCCCAGTTGATGAGGGTCGGGCAGGGTTGTCGTTCTTTGACATGGTAAAGTTCGACTTGGTGGTGACAAGGCAACATTGAATGAACATAGAATGTTATAGTGCGCAAGTCGTATTTAGAGATTCATGAGCACGCTGCTGTTTGTAAACTGGATTTCGCTAATGCATGACGTAAACTGGATTTCACTAATGCATGACATTTTTCTTTTGCAAGACTTTTTTGTGTTTTTTGGAAGGGGACAATACGAATGGTAAAATATCAAATATTCAGTTCAAATTTAGATCATAAACACGGTGTTCATTTCATGGTCAGTAAGAATACAGACGCTTGTAAAGCAAGCGTCTCTTCATTTCTCCCCTATTCAGCTCCAGTCGGTGGAAAGAGATGCGGAAGAAATGATCGTCACATTTGAGGTGTGGAGGCCTTGCCATTTTGAATTGTCCCACCCTTGTTGTATGTGTGTCCGACTCCTGCATTATCATCGACATTTTTATATGCTGTTAATGTGTGAAAGTTGGCACTAACATTCAGTCGTCCCTTGGTTGTGAATTGTGGGAGAGAAATGTGATCATGACTTGATATTATGTGCAAATCATTACCTTCTTGAACGGACTTCACTTCAAGGTTTGTGTAATGAAGAACAAGAAAATGTGAAATTTTGTAATCAATTATTTTATATCAAAATGTTTTTACTAGTCATGTCACCAATAAAAATGACATGAGTATATGGTGTGTATATTTCTCTTGCAATATCTGGAGGTGAGAGATGATGTTGTCTTGAACACATTAACGCCTAACCCACAGCCCTGATATGACCCTTAGCAGTCAGCTGGGCTATAAGCAACATTACCTTACCTTACCCTGATCCGACAGAAAGCTATCTAAAAACCCTCATGCATACAAACTCAAATGGCTTCAAAATCTTCATAAAACAACAAGAACACAATGGGAACAGAGAGGAAAGGAATTGGGTTTGAACCTTAAGGATCTTCTGCTACCTTTGTTCATCAGCAGTCCTTGCTCTCTTTTGGCTTTCAAATCATGTCAGGTTGAGGTCAAAATGATACGATGTTGCTCGCGCACAGACAAATGTGCTCATGTCTCCTTAACTACCAATAAAAAAAGGGTTTCTCAAAGAAAACAGGTAGGATATTGACATACGGCACAATCAAGGTACGCCTCATTCTCATGAAAACAACAATTAACTTATTGGTCATGACTGCAACAAAACAAACTATAAGCACTTGCTCTTGTTTGGATAGTACATTAAGGATGTCCACAATAGCCGACATAGTTGCTCACCAGTCTGACAAGGTAAAGGTAGTCTTTGACTAAGCGAGAGATCATGGACTTGCCACTGGCACTGTGATCAAACAGCTAAAGAATTCAGGTGACAGGATGGTAATGAAAGATGCCTTGCCATTTCCCGCCAGGAACCTGTCCCTGGTTCTTGACACACTTCATGCACCTCCGTATGGACACCAAGACCAAGTCTTATCGACCGGTGACGTTCAACATGACTTTTCTCTTCTGGTTGGCCACCCATCGCAGGAAGTGAACAAGGTCATCTGTGCCTGGACCTCCACAACACAGCCTTCCACAGAGATGGTTTCGTAGTCACAGAATTCATTTTAGAATTTCTGGCTAAGGACCAAGGGCATCAAGTCCCTGAATGATGGCTGCGACAACATTATTTTAATCTGAGTGGTTTTGCAAACAAGGGCACATCACGCTTACACATTGAGTCCACAATTAGAAACTGCCTCCCGTGTCAGACGGTTTTTACTGCTTTGCCCCCTTGTGAAATTTTGTCAGTTTCAAGCCTCGCAATTTGATCCACTACGAAAAGCCAGAATTTGTGATGCTAAGGGGAATGGGGAAAAGTATCAAACAAATCTGAATTCTCCTCCTTCAAATCATGCACTGTGTGTACATCTTGCGTGTAACTCGATGGTTAAGTGAACACCATAGAGATGCTCACACCATAATGGAGAAGGCCCAAATACCCTGTCCCCTCTGTGGAACGCATCATCACTAACTGTAGTAATGATAGTGGGAATGAACATTGTTTGATGGTTGCAGTGATATAGTGATGATTCTCTCGTTATCATAACAGCCCGATACGCACTGCCTTTTAAAGGTCATCAAAAAATGTAGATGGGGGAGGGAAATTCCATCCTAAAAAAAAGGAAGATATAAACAAATGTCATCTTTATATCCAATAATCGACACGGCAGCTATACTAATGACATCCTTAAGACATGAACCTCAACCATCCTTAGAGCACCTGCCACTTCACTTTGTTCAATGAAATTAAAAGAAGGGTTTGAAAGCAACAAAATCATCCACAACCAGAAAGGCACTCAGGAGAGCTCAGACTCCGTTAAGGTCACACAAATTTTGGATCCACCCTTCAAATTGATTTCATAAGTCACAAATTTTTCTCTCCTGGGGAATAACTGCTTTGAGTTATCCCCAATGTACTTTTTCTTTGAAACATAGTATTCAACAACAACAACAAACTGCAAAATATCTTTCAAAGTGTGAACACATTCCACGAAAATGTATCACTTCATAAATAGTTAACAAATCTCAGGAAACCTCATAACATTCATGTTCTGAGGAAAGTTTGTAAAAATCTTATGGATAATGTGAGCAGCCTTGGATCCACTTTTCCATACCAGGGGAAGTAATAGTTGATTGTGTCAGAAGAAAGTTGCTCCCCTTCTGTCCACTGATCTTGCTGAACACTCCTAGATCCCTGGTCTGATCAGGATCTGCACCACAGATCTGCCTCGAAACATCATGAGTTCATCCCAGGGCCACTTTCCAGCTTTCCACCATGTTCAGTTAATTTCAGTTCACTTGTTTCTACGTGATCCTACTCGCAGACACCTACTAAAACCGACAACATGAAGATGAAAAGCTATACGGGCAAACTGTAGATGAAAGGACAGTTGTGTTCACCTTAGCAGCAATAGCATGAGGGAGGAAACGGGTAAAAAAGAAGAAAAATCAATCATGATGATGATGATTTAAGGATTGTTAATGAAGAAGATCAAATAACGGTAATGTTGCTGTCAGTGGTGAACAGCAACGATGTGTGTAACTTCAAATTACAAATACGATACTCGGGCAAGTAAAAGAAATGCAAAGATAAACATGTGAAGAGTAAGTAATCAGACAAGCATCAAACGAAAAACATGCATGCATAAAAAAACTGTTAATTGTAAGAAGAAATGAGGAATATAGACACTAAACCTTTTAAAACCTCCCTAAAGACACATCTTTTCCCTCGGACTGATTAACGATATCCACTTATCACTATGTGCATGTTTGCTGGTGTTGATGCACTCATGTGTCTGTCTGCGTGTGTGTGTTTTTTTCGTTGTGTAGTGTGTTGTGTGTATGTGTGGTGTGTGTGTGAGCACACATTGTGTGTGCGTGTGTGCATGCGCTTTGAATTAGAATGAGTATTTATCACGTTTTTCTGTAATATGCACTTTGGCTCTTGCAAGGTAAAGCGCTCTATAAATATCCTTTTACGTTACATTACATTACATAAACATGCTTCTACAACACCACACATCTTACATCTGGATACCAACATGTGAGAGACAGCAAAATCACTTGATGTCATTGTCCCTGTACATGACGGGCTCAAACAGGATAAAGGTCAACCCTATTGTTCAACAGTTCTCCTGCAGACAGTGTCACTGTTTCTACAGCCCAGCCGACCACACACGACCCTCTCAGGCCTGACGGTGCACAGTGGAGAAAGGGTTATTTCCTCAAACACATAAAAGACCTCTACAAAATATCCACAGATGGCTCAATAATCGCCATCCTTGTGTGTGTGTGTGTTGTGTTTGTGTGTGTGTGTGTATGTGTGTGTGTGTGTTGTGTTTGTGTGTGTGTGTGGTATGTGTGTGTGTTGTGTTTGTGTGTATGGTGTGTGTGTGTGTGTGTTCCATGCATTTGAAACTGATTAACCAACAATTATGATATCACTGTATGCATTTTCATGAACTATGCATTATTACCATATGGTACCAGTTGGATGCTTTCTACTTGCTTCTTTTTTTTTTCTTCATGTGCTGTGTTTCATTGAATTTTCTCTTTTTGCAAAGGCAGAACAGAAAAAAAAAAAAGCAGCAGTAACACTTATTCTATAACCTTCACCACCAGGTAGTACAAGCGTTTCGGCTTGATTCATCACTCGCAGGTTGTTGTTCTTTTTTTTTAAATTAGGTCATTTTTATAAAGAAACATTTCTCTGTAAAGGAAAAATTGCATAACAACCCCACGTCAGTAAAGACCTCTGGAGAATGGACAGCTTATGCAACATGGCAAAGCCTAAACTTGCTGCAAAATTGCCAGATTAAAACAAAAAAACAAATTAAAAGTGTTGTATGGGCCAAATACAAATAAACAAACACATGAAACAGAGTGCAAAGTAATTAGAGTGATCTAACCCACTATAAAACAGATACGTGGCATTTTTTTCTTCACAAATCATAAACTACAGACAGAAAATATGTCAATGTTCTGTGAAAGGCGGAATACAAATAAACAAACACATGGAACAGTGTGCAAAGTAACTAGAGTGATCTAACAGACTATGAAACAGATTATGTGGCATTTTCTTCTTGACATAATTATCATAAATTACAGACAGAAGAACAGCTCAAAACGATGCTTCTCAGATCACAAACCAGCATGATAACCATGTGGACTATTAGTCAATGTAAAACCATAATAAATCAATAGCAACAAAAAACCTTTAACAACTACAATACCCTTCCCTCCACACACACACACACACACACACACACACACATAAGTTGTCTAAAAAAAAAAAAATGTATAAAATTACAAAAAATAATGGGTAAAGGAAAAGATCAAAACTAGAAACATCTAAAATCAAAGCAACATTTCATACTGAAAAAGAAAATCCTCGCATATAAAATCTAAGTGACTGATTCAACAAGACCTTGAAATCAACTTGAAATTTGTGATTCTCACGATGCACACATTTTGTCTGCTTGCACACTGACACAAGAACAAAACAGTACAAAAAAAAAGAGAAAAAAAACAAACAAACAAAACAAATGCCCCCCACCCCCCACCCCCCAGTTTTTACTTTATGAAAACACTGGTTAAGGACTACATTTGTTAAAAAGTGTGCACGTTGCGTAACTGCAGTATGGGGCTCATTTCCTGAAAGAGTTTGCCATGAAGATTTAATGGATGCAGAACTATTTTTCACTATATACTTCTGTCCTAGGGATAGAAAACTGTAGTGTAACTTACTGCACTTTTTGCATTCTTTGTCTTTTTCTTGGCAACTTAAAATGAAAGCACAGCAAGCTGCAATTCCCTACGACATTCCAAGATGAAAAAATGGCCTGGACTGAGGGTTCACAAGAGCAACAGCAAAAATGGCACACAAATATTCTCTGACAGAGGAAGGAATCAACGAAAAAGAAAAAAGAAAGTGCGCATGATCACTGTGAACATGCAGGTATGTCTTCGTTCAGCACTCTAAACACGAAGATCTGCTTAGGTATGTCGGTGTTTGTCTTCTAAGTTATACTACAAATAAGGACCAACATTCGCATATACTTATGGTGCTGAAGCATGTGTATGCGTGTGTGTGTGTGTGTTTTGCGCGTATGTATGTGTATGTATGTATATGCACATAAGCATGTGCATACATCTTTTGTGTGTATGTGTGAGTGCATGTGTATGTATGTGTTGACATACTTGATAAGCATGTCAGGTAGTGTGGGTGGGTGTCCCATGTGTATGTATGTGTTGATAAGCATGTCGGGTAGTGTGGGCGTCTCCTTGTGTTGCAAATGACCAGTCGTTTTCGTCTTTTAAAATTTGTTCCATTCTTACATGAAAATGCGCTATATGTCGTTATACAATATGAACAATTTGTGTGTTTTTCTGACTCACAAATCATTGTGTCTTTGCTGTTTTCATACTCTAGTTTAACAATGTGAGGTGGGCAAGTATGTTGATATTATTCTGTAAATGCCCTTTTTTTCCTATCATACGTACCAGGTGTTTGATTCTACAAGCCACCATTTACAGAATCAAATTAGTGTGCAATGACATTGTCATATCCATAACATCTTTACCATGACTGTGGTATTGCAGTGTGTGTGTGTGTGTGTGTGTGTGTGTGTGCATGTGTGTATGCATGCGTGCATGCATGCATGCATGCATGCGTGCATGTGTGTGTGTTTGTATACATTCATGTCTGACTGTGTGGGTGTTGTATTGTCTTACAATGTTGATGGTCATTCCAGTTTGTTCCAGTTTTGTTTTAATTGTTGTGCTGTGCGCATCCATTTTCATTTACAAACAAAATAGGATTTTGCACAGACTTTTGCCAGGGACAACTCTTATTGCAGTGGTTTCTCTTACCTTGTACTGAATGCAAGGTATGCACATTGTTTCAGGTCATCATCTCCAGTAACCAAATGGCTTCCACTCACAAAGCCATGGAGAGGGGCAGATTAAAGGATTTCTGTGTGACTGGGAAACCCCAACAGTGAAACCTGCAATTCTTGTTACGTAGCTATTGGACTTTCGCATGCACTTATTACTATTCCAAGTCTCTATTCCATAAACTGCACGAGACGTGGATTCCGGAAATTTCACAGTTTCAGTTTGACAAAATATATCATGTTTTTCAAACAGCAAAACTGTTTACAAAATAGTATGATTCTTTCCAATTAACAAAATACGTCATCTCTGACAGTAGAAGAAATCTCCACAACATTTTGCGTAATTTTATTTGCAAGTTTCTTGGTAATGTTTTTGATGGTATCCTGAAATGATGCCGCTTTCCAATTCTCTATTTTTCCTTACATTTTTTTTGTTTTTTTTTCTACTTGCTCAG
>JADBJO010006792.1:55710-98210 GCA_016801955.1 Conus betulinus
TTACTGTGTCCTGTGAATCTGCGGTTCTTCTTCTGATAGTTCGACGTGATTTATTGTGCTTGTTGTGTCAGACTCTGTTTCTTTTCTTCATCGCTTGTGTTTGTAAACGGCTGTGTTTGCCGTGTGGCGAACTTGGTTATCCTTCTTCATCTTATTTTAGTGCTGTAGACTGTGGCTTCAAGAGTGCTGTGGAACCGAGTGCATTGACTGTATGTGTGAGACACTGTGGACGGCACAGGCGAGATCTGTGAGTGATATCAAGATCTGTAATATGATATGCTGATATTGGATGATTGAAGTCCCTGTGTATTGATATCTTGATCTATATATTATGTAGTGATATATATTGATTTGTACCAATTCACATGAATGCATATTTTGATGGTTCAGGCAGCATAATTATCACCAAAAAAAATAATAACTCGTGTGTTGCCTGGCTATCCATGTGCGTATGGTGTGGGTGTATGTAGGAAATAATTATTACACGCATCCAAACTTTTGAGAGCGAGAGTCAGACAGCAAAACACGCACCGCACACCATCCGTAACAAAGTTGAATTTCTTTTGCTACTAAATTCAAAATTACCTTAGTGATAGCATTTGTTTTGTGCCCTTATAATTGCCCCAGTTAAAAAGGATAGGTCACGTTCACAGACTTTCCTTTGGAACAATTGAGTTGCGATGTATTGTTTTGTTGTATGATTGTGTCTACTTTCTTTCCGTCTCCAGCGTAACGGGGTATCTCCTTCTGTATAGTTTCTGGAGATACGAGGGCCTAGTTCCTAGTTCTCTTCCTCCTTTGTGGGCTTTTATTTTATTATCTTCAGTTACCCCCTCTGATTATTTCTGTTTCTATCTTTACTTGGGGATTGTGTTGCTTCTTCAGCATTCATAGGGGTTCTTTTCTCTTGAATGAGTGAGTATGTGAGTGGCTGCCCTGAACCAGCTATATATATATATATATATATATATATATATATATATATATATATATATATATATATATTTGTTAAAAATAGTATGATAAAAGGAAGTTTTATCAAACTTCCTTTTATCATACTATTTTAACAGATGTTGCTCCCCAAGGGGTTGAGCACCTTAAGATTTTTATTAGGCGTTTTTTAGCAGTATTATATATATATATATATATATATATATATATATATATATATATATATATATATATATAAAGTATTAGTTGTTTCATTTCGAATATTTAGTGTGTGAAAAAAAAAAACATTAATTATGTTCATTATTACTTTCATGTCATTGCTTGATTTATACTTGTTGCTGAAAATTTGGCATTGATTGCCGATTGTGTTTTTCTTTCTCCCCATATCCTGTAATCATGTTTCTTTGTTTATCTCTATCTTTTAGTTGGTTGGATTTGATAATACTTAGTCTTTTAAGAGTGATTGTCGTTAATGTTTGTTTGGGGAAAAAAACCCTCTTTGGAATTCATACATATTTTAGTGGACAGGGGCTTCAAACCTTTTTTGCTTGTGATAGCAATTGTTTGTATTTGATCCACGAGTGTATGTGTCAGGTTTGACAGGACATTATTTCATATTTTCACTGTGGCACAGAAGGCTAAGGAAGAAAGTCCTGTTGTATCCTCTGTGAACGAGGACAAAGTTTTCGCTTGATATTTACAACGAGGTAAGGTATGTGGTCTGGAGGGAGAAGATCTGTTGGCCTATGTGGATAAATGCATTGCTAAAGATATGGAAAGAGAGGAAAGAATCAAAATGAAAAGAATGCAGGAAGAAGAGATAACTAAAAGAGAGCAAATACAAGAGGAAACGAGAAGAATGCAAGAGGAAGAGGAAACAAAAAGATTGCAAGAGGAAGAGGACCAAAAGAATTCAGCAAAGAGAGATAGAAGAAACTAAAAGAATACAGTTACAAAATAACTTCTCAGCAGAGTGCAGTCTCAGGACAGGACAGTGAGACTCAGGGTTCTGGTTTTCTCAGGTTTAACGCCCCTCGTCCTACTTTTCCTAAGTTGCCCCCTCTCAAGGAAAGAACTGATGATATAGATAGCTACTTGTTTCGTTTTGAAACCCATGCTTGTTCCTTAGGTTGGTCAGAGGATTTGTGGGTCACATACCTTTCTGCTTTACTTGAGGGTTCCACTTTAACTCTGTATCACAGCCTCGCTGAAAATAATGCTGTATCTTACGAGCTTTTGAAAGAGAGCTTGCTGAACAAATTTCAATGTACTCCAGATGGTTTTCGTAAGCGTTTTCGTGAGGCTAAACCTAGCTCAGATGAACCTTTCGAGGCATTTGCAGTTGAACTTCAGCGTTTGTTTGACCGTTGGGTCTCTTTGTCAAAAAATGGTAAGTCTTTTGAAGGTTGGGTGGATCTTATCTTGCGTGAGCAGTTTTTTGGAGTGTGTCTCTAAGGACTTGGCTACTTTTTTATGTGAAAAGGATGTGAAAACTTTTGATGAAATGATCAAGTCTGCAGAGTCATACAGACATGCTCATCCCACTAAGGTGCTTTCTAGGAAAGCTGATGTAAACATTTTTGCTTCTGTTGGGTACAAAACTCCAGGTCAATTTGATAGAAATCCATATCCCGGTCAGTCTGATAGAACTCCTTACTGTGGTCAGTCTGACAGAGGAAACAGATACTCTATTTTTCAAAACAATGGCCACTACTCTGGTGCCTCAGCTGATCATGGAAGTAACTTTGATTGTAGCTGTTATTGTGGTCATCAGAGCTTTGGTTACTCAGCAGCTGGTCGTGGAAATAACTTTAGCTGTAGCCGTTATCGTGGTCGTGGGCGCCTGTCATACCTCTGGTAGTAAAAGTTCATCAGGAAGTGCTTTTGATCAGCCTGCTAGTGTTGTGTGTTTTCTGTGTAAGAAAACAGACATGTTGCTGTTAGGTGTCCATGGAAGTCAGGTATAAACCCCTGTAAAATTTGTAACCTTAGCCACCCAGATGAATGTCCTTTCGTGGTTAGTAACTCCACTGTTGTCAAGAACTCCGCTGTCAGCATACAGTCCAGTGCTTATTGCTCTGTTCTTGATTCTTCTTTTGCTTGTCTGCCTGCTGGTGAGTTCACAGGCAAATTACAGTTGGAGTCTGGTTCTGTGAATGGCACTTTGAGTTCTGTTCTGCGTGATACTGGTGCTACTATTTGTGGCGTTCGCAAGCGGTTAGTTTCTGACAGTCAGATGTTAGGAACCACAGTGAAGTGTGTTCTTTTGGTGGTCGTGCGGATGAGTTTCCACTGGCTACAGTTTCAGTCAGTTGTCCTTATTTTGTGGGTGATTTGACTTTGTTGTGTCTGGGGTAGCCCTGTTGCAGATCTCATTGTGGGTAATGTACCTGGAATTTCTGTGAGCGGTGAGTTTAGTGATGTATCTGGTGAACCTTTCTCTTTAGCCACCATAACCAGGGCTAGAGCTAAGCATGTTGTGGACAAAAAGCCTTTGTGTCAGATCCCTGATGATCTGAACATTTCCCGTTCTGACCTTGTTCAGAAACAGAAGGATGAGTCATTGAAGTCTTGCTTTCAGTTAGCGTCTTCTGCTGTGTCTGCTGTGTCTCTACTTCTCATGTTGTACCTACAGTCGTTCTTTCACAAGGTACTTCGGTGCCTGGGTCAGATATAGCGCCTTTGGCTTGAGAGCAGGAACAGGTTTCTCTTGAGTGTTCTCCAGGAATTAGTATTTCTGTAGATTCCTCTCCGAAGTCTGTTTTTACTGTTCGTGAAGTGGTTTGTACTGTTGGTGTCGTCCAGAACTGTGATGACGCTTTACCCCTTCCTACCTTAACTGTTCCGATGGCGTCTTCTATGCCAGATGAAGATGTGTTTGTTCTGTACAGTTTGATTGTACCTTGTCTGACAAAAGTACCAGGGAGCTGCATGTAACATTTGATGATTTTCAGGATATTTTGACCCCCAAAACAGGTTCTTTCTCAGGTAATGTACTGTTACAGATCCCTCTTACAACATATGTCCCTGTTAGAAAGAAATGTTATAAAATCCCCATTTCTGCGAAAAAGGCTGCTAAGAGAAAGATTGGTATCATGCTGGATCTTGGTTTCATCGAGCCATCGAATAGTCCGTATGCATCTCCAGTTGTGTTCGTCAGGAAGAAAGATTGTACGTGTCGTTTCTGCGTTGATTTCAGGTCTATGTGTTTTTGACTCCTGAGTTTGTTGAAGTTTTGAGGAAGATTCAGGGAATCTTGTCTTCTGCACCTGTGTGTTGTTACCTACATTTGGTAATCTTTTTATTCTTAGGACTGATGCTAGTTCTGTTGGTTTGGGTGCTGTATTGCTCTGACAGAATGATGATGTTCTTCACTCAGTCGTGTTTGCTTGTCGAAAGTTGTTGAATCGAGAGAAGGCGTACAATACTTTTGAGCGGGAATGTTTTGCCATTGTCTCTACCTGTTGGGGTATGGAGAGGCTGACCGAGTGGTCAGTAGATATGTGTAGTCTCTACCCTGTTGGGGTATGGAGAGGCTGACCGAGTGGTCAGTAGATATGTGTGGTCTCTACCCTGTGTGGGTATGGGGAGGCTGACCAAGTGGTCAGTAGATATGTGTAGTCTCTACCCTGTGTGGGTATGGAGAGGCTGTCCATGAGGTCAGCAACAAGCTAGCATGTTAAAGGGATTCAGAGTTCGTTGGGACGACAACCTGTGTTCTTCTGTTGTGTGTGGGGGTCCCTGGAAGGACTCCACAAACAGCTTCCGTGAGCGGCTTCATTTTCCGTCGAGTAGATGTGTGATTTCTGGGTTTGTGTTTTCTGCTGTTTGTTTACTTCTTCTCAAAAAACAATTCGGTCATTGTTTTTTTTTGTTTGAGGAGGGGGAGTCTTGTGACGTCAACGTAAATCATGACGTCAACTTAAAATGACGTAGGTAACTACATGACGAAAATAATATTGACGAGAGGAGAGAGCAAAACTAACGGCCGAGGCTTTGGTGTCCAGCTTATTTCATTTTGTTTAAGTCGTCGTTTTCTCCGTAGTGACACTATGTGGAGAGGCTGACTTTTAATTCAGTAGTGCGTCGATGTTCAATGTGTATGTGCGATACTTTGGATGACGGTACCAGTGAAATATGTACCAGGAAACTGATTTGTTATAAAATTGTTGTGAAGGCTGTGTCGCCGAGAAAGACTTAAAACTCCTGCAAGAAAATTTATGTGCGCTAATTGTACCACCTCATGTGTGTCAGTGGGCTGAGTTTTTATTGATGTGAACATTGTAATATCAATACACGGAGAAGTTAGTTAATTTTTGTTTTAGATCAACTGCACGTCGAATCGAAGTTTATTGTGTTCTATGGGACTTTGCTGAAAAAAAGAAAAGTGTTCCTGCAGTTCTTCTGCTATGTATTACTGTGTCCTGTGAATCTGCGGTTCTTCTTCTGATAGTTCGACGTGATTTATTGTGCTTGTTGTGTGTGAGACTGTTTCTTTTCTTCATCACTTGTGTTTGTAAACAGCTGTGTTTGCCGTCTGGGGACCTTGGTTATCCTTCTTCATCTTATTTTAGTGCTGTAGACTGTGGTTTCAAGAGTGCTGTGGAACCGAGTGCATTGACTGTATGTGTGAGACACTGTGGATGGCGCAGGCGAGATCTGTGAGTGATATCAAGATCTGTAATATGATATGCTGATATTGGATGATTGAAGTCCGTATGTATTGATATCTTGATCTATATATATGTAGTGATATGTATTGATTTGTACCAATTCACATGAATGTACATTTTGATGGTTCAGGCAGCATAATTATAAAAAAAAAAAACACAAAAAAACTCGTGTGTTGCCTGGCTATCCATGTACGTATGGTGTGGGTGTGTGTAGGGAATAATTATTACACGCATCCAACTTTTGAGAGCGAGAGTCAGACAGCAAAACACGCACCGCACACCATCCATAACAAAACCTTTGGAAAAACACATGCACAAACACACATTACACCAACTTAATACATACCACTTGCTTCATCCAAGACAGTCCGGGTTTTGAGACAACCATTCATGCCACTCAGCCCTAATCAACCTGGTTGATGACTGGCTAAATAGCATTAACAACAACAGATATTGTGGTGTCCTATTCATTGATTTCAGAAAAGCAATTGATGTAAGAGACCATAACCTTCTTCTTAGAAAATTAAAATTGTATGGCTTATCCACAAAAACTCTTACGCTTTTTCACTCATATCTCACAAATAGACAACAATGTGTAAAAATCAATACAACTTACTCTTCATTTCAAACACTTTCCTATGGCGTCTCACAAGGCTCTATCCTGGGTCCCTTACTGTTCACAATTTACATCAATGATTTACCTCTCCATATCACATCCACCTGTGAACTCTTTGCTGATGATACAACAATACATACAAATCATTCTGATGTTACTCTTCTTGCACAAACCTTACAAGAGAGTGCGAATGACCTCGTCAAATGGACTGAGAGAGAGAGAGAGAGAGAGAGAGAGAGAGAGAGAGAGAGAGAGAGAGAGAGAGAGAGAGAGCCCAGCCCAGACTTCTATTCAGAAAGGCCATTGGCCCATTTGAAAGGGAAAGAGCACAATCATTCACTTCTAAATATAAGAAACAAATGATTTATCAGAAAACAAACAGACAATCAATACAGCCAGACAATCTGTGACGTCATTATTTATCTGGTCTTAAACGCCTTAAACAGAAACATAGCTAAATTCCTAACAACCTTCCAACTGCTAGAGCTAAGTAGTGACTGTAAACGAAACATACATGTCCGCCTATGATATTTCTGTGGGATAAATTCTTGGCGAATATCTTCTAAAGCTGGACAAGGGAACATAAAGTGCATTTCATTTTCCTCACCTTGCATACACAATAGACATACCAAGTCATTTTGTCTATGTTGCCTGTATCTTAAGTAATGAGTTCTTATGTCAGAAACACAAACTCTGATTTTAGCAATTGATTTTTTCAGATGCATATCCAAATCAAATTTCAAATAAGGCTGAGAGCAATGAAAACTAGAATAATTTCTGTACAAATTGTAGCGTCCACTACTTTGTATATGGTCGTCCCACATTTGTCATCTACAGTCAATCAGCCTTTGCCGGAAAACACGAATAAACTGGCTTTGGAGACAGCCACACATCACCAAATCCATGCTTACACAGAAACAAACGTACATTTGAAACCGAGTTTGTGTTTCCATTTACAATTAATTCGAGCAACATTTCCAAAGAGTTACGAGGCAATATCATGCTCCATTTGTAAAAGCAGAGTGCGGTCTCAGGACAGGACAGTGAGAGTCAGGGTTCTGGTTTTTCCCAGTTTTAACGCCCCTCGTCCGGCTTTTCTTAAGTTGCCCCCTTTCAAGGAAAGAACTGATGATGTAGACAGTTACTTGTTTTGTTTTGAAACCCATGCTTGGTCCTTAGGATGGTCTGAGAGTTTGTGGGTAACATACCTGTCTGCATTACTTGAGGGTTCCGCGTTAACTGTGTATCACAGTCTCGCTGAAAATAATGTTGTGTCCTACGAGCTTTTGAAAGAGAGCTTGCTGAAAAAAAAAAATCAATGTACTCCAGATGGCTTTCGTAAGCGTTTTCTTGAGGCTAAACGTAGCTTAGATGAACCTTTCGAGACCTTTGCAGTGGAACTTAGGCGTTTGTTTGACCGTTTAGTCTCTTTGTAAAAAAATGATAACTCTTTTGAAGGACTGGTGGATTTTTTCTTGCGTGAGCAGTTTTGGAGTGTGTCTCAAAGGACGTGGCTACTTTTTTATGTGAAAAAGATGTGAAAATGTTTGATGAAATGATCAAACTACAGAGTCATACAGACATGCTCATCTCACTAAGCTGCTTTCCAGGAAAGTTGATCTAAACACTTTTGCTTCTGTTGGGTACACAACTCCTGGTCAGTTTCATAGAAACCCATATCCTGGTTAGTCTGATAGAACTCCATAGTATGGTCAGTCTGACATAGGAAACAGATACTTTACTTTTCAAAACGGTGGCTACTGCTCTGGTTTCTCAGCTGATCATGGTAGTAACTTTGGTGGTAGTTGTAATTGTGGTAATCAGAGTTTTGGTACTTTGGCAGTAAGAGTTTCTCAGAAAGTGCTTCTGATCAGTTTGCAAGTGTTGTGTGTTTTTTTGTGTAAAATGACAGGACATGTAGCAGCTAGGTGTCCATGGAAGTCAGGTAGAAACCCTTGTAGAATTTGCACCCTTAACCACCCAGACACGTGTCTTTTGTGGTTGGTAACTCTACTTTTGTCAAGAACTCAGCTGACAGCAAACAGTCTAGTGCTTGTTGTTCTGTTCTTGATACTCTTTTTGCTTGTCTAGCTGCTGGTGAGTTCACAGGCAAATTACATTTGGAGTCTGGTCCTGTGAATGGCACTTTGAGTTCTGTTCTTCGTGATGCTGGTGCTATCATTTGTGGCGTTTGCAGACGGTTAGGTTCTCACAGTCAGATGTTAGGAACCACAGTGAAGTGTGTTTCTTTTGGTGGTCGTGTGGATGAGTTTCCACTGGCTACAGTTTCAGTCAGTTGTCCTTATTTTGTGGGCGATTTGACTTGTTGTGTCTTGGATAGCCCTGTCGCAGATATTGTGGGTAGTGTACCTGGTGTTTCTGTGAGCGATGGGTTTAGTGATGTATCTATTGAGCGGCCGTTACGAGGGCTAGAGCTAAGCATGTTGTGGACAAAAAGCCTTTGTGTCAGATCCCTGATGATCTGAACATTTCCCGTTCTGACCTTGTTCAGAAACAGAAAGATGACGCGTCATTGAAGTCGTGATTCCAGTCAGCGTCTTCTGGTAAGGTGAAGAAGTCAGGTACAACTACCTTTAATTACTTCTTGTCTGATGGTGTTCTGTGCAAACAGCCTACTTTATTTTGTTTTTAATCGTTTTCTCCGTAGTGATACTATGTGGAGAGGCTGACTTTCAAATCAGTAGTGTGTCGATGTTTCACTGTCTGTGTGCGATACTTATGATGACGGTACCAGCGAAATATGTACCAGGAAATTTATTTGCTATAAAATTGTCGTGAATGCTGTGTCGCCGAGAGTGATTTAAAACTCCTGCAAGAATATTTATGTACTCTAATTGTACCACCTCATGTGTGTCGGTGGGCTGAGTTTATTTATGTGAACATTGTAATATCAATACACGGAGAAGCTAATTATTTTTTGTTTCAGATCAGCAATACGTCGAATCGAAGTTTATTGTGTTCTATGGGACTTTGATGAAATCGTGTTCTCCGGGGATTTAATATTGATCACTGTGCCTTGTGAATCTACAGTTCTTGTATGGTTTACTGCGCCTTGTGAATCCGTGGTTCTTCTTCTGTGGATTACTGTGCTTCATGAATCTGCGGTACTTATTCTATGGATTGCTGTGCTTTATGAATCTGCGGTACTTCTGCTATAGATTACTGTGCCTTGTGAATCTGTAGTTCTTCTTCTGATAGTTCAACGTGATTAATGTGCTTGTTGTGTGGAGACCCTGTTTCTTCTTCTTCATCGCTTGTGTTTATGAACGGCTGCGTTTATCATGTGGGGACCTTGGTTATCCCTCTCTGTCTTCTTTTAGTATTGTAGACTGTGGCTTGGGTACTGTGGAACCGAGTGTGTTGATTGCATATGTGAGACATTGTGGACGGCGCCAGCGGGATCTGTGAGTGATATCAAGATATGTAATACGACACGCTAATATCTGATGATTGGAGTTTCTTTTGTATTGATATCTTGATGTGTATACTGTGTTGTGACACGTATTTTTTTGGTACAAATTCTCATGAATGTATGTTTTGATGGTTCAGGCAGCATAATTATAAAGGAAAAAAAGATCTAACTCGTGTGTTGCCTGGCTTTCCATGTGCGTATGGTGTGGGTGTGTGTAGGGAATAATTATTACACGCATCCAAACTTTGAGAGCAAGAGTCAGACAGCAAAACACGCACCGCACACCATCCGTAACATTCTCACTTCTGCTCAATTCATAAAACGGTAAATTATTACGTTTCGAGCGCCCTTCGAGGTCATCTGTCTTCTTTTCTAGAAATCCACGTCTGCCATCATGTTCAGAGTTCACTCGCTGCAGATCATTGTTCTGGAAACGTAATTCCGCCACTTCCTCCCTGAGACCCTTCACTTCGTTCTCTGCAGCGCAGCATACTGTTCACCAAGGGTCTTCACATCCATTTTAACATCATCCAACTTAGTGTCCATGGGCCTACTGGTCCTGTCTCTCTCCAGTAGCTTGGTCATGATGTCGGCCATGGTGGGTTCGGCGCCCGTCGGTCTGGATACAGGAGAGTCAGCAGAGGGGCCAGCACTCCTGTCCGCACTGGCACCACGTGTAGCGTAACCGAGCCGAGTCTGCTTCGCGTTGTCTGCCTTCACCGCTGGTGTAGGTCCGGGGTTCTGCTCCACGTCTCCACACTGCAGTAACAGTCCGCCCCAAAACAAGACGAGGAGCAAAACTGCCCATACGCCGTCACTCGGCAGGCGTAGCGTCAAAATGGATGACCTTAATTTCATTTTTTGCACAGTTCTTCTGTGCATAAAATGCAGAAATATCTCCAGAAAACAACCACCACATCTTGTCCAGAAAGAAAGACCATCCAACCGGCATGGTGAAAGTACTAGTTGCATGCACAAACTCAATCAACAGCACTAACATGAACCGTCAAAAAAGAGGGAGAACTTGAAGAGACTTCCACACCACGTCTTGCTCCAACTCCACGTTTGAAGTCATCCCCAGAGAGAGAGAGAGAGAGAGAGAGAGAGAGAGAGAGAGAGAGAGAGAGAGAGAGATTGACGATGCACGATGTTTTATTGTCATTACCATTACGGTCTAATGACAAGGGGGGTAACAATAGGCTCAGAAAGGAAATATTGCTGACATATGAAATCAATATAAAAAAAAATCTGAACAAAACTTCAATCAGTTTAAAATATTATAATCATTTAATCACATAAATATGTATCCCAAGCACTCACCCACCAGCCCACCCAATTTCACACACACACACACACACACACACACACACACACACACACACACACACACACACACTCACACACACACACACACACACAATCACATGCATTCACACATATACACACGCGGATAAACACGCACGTACACGCATCAAAAATATATGAAATTCGACCATCCACTTTATCGTATGATATATGAACATCCACTTTTGTCTTCATCATATTAATGGGTTATGCATCATAGTGGGTTAATCTTTTCTTTTCTCAATTTCTGACACTGCTATAAATTTTGCAACTGATTTCATAATTATTTCGTCATTCGAAAGTAAAATAGATGTAACATTATGAGTCTGAGCTAAATCCGTATGAAAAAAATCACATTTGTTCCGTGATGTTGCATATCCTGTACAATGGAACAAGAAATGTTTTTCATCCTCAACATCATAACCACACATAGGGCATGAAGATTCTGAGGAAGCCCCAGGCAGATACTATCTTTTCTTTGTATTAAATCCGAGAGTTCTGAATCGAAATCGAGCAAAATTAATCCTATGCCATTTGTCTGTTATTACATATAGATAATTTTCAGCTTGAAAGACATTTTAAAATGAAGAAAACCAACTGTATTTTTCATTGCTCTCAACAGCTGAATGCCAGTTTTGTTTGTACGAACATGTCAGTCTGTCTTTAAACTCTGAAATAAATAAATTGTCTATCATTTCCAACTCCCTGTAACATCCATACAAACCAAAACCATTTACAGATAATACCTTTTAACTTGATAGGCCCAATTCTCTTTACCAGTCTCGAGTTGAATTACCATCATGTCATATGCTTGTTTGCACAATCGAGATTGAGGCAATTTTACAATTTTTAGCCAGTATTTAATGCACTTGACAAAAGATCTTATGTACGGAGGATATCGGTCGGTTTCTCCGTATAGTATGGTATTAGAAGCATGTAAAGGTAAATGGAGAAAACGTTTTATAGCGTATGTATGCACTCTGTCCTTTTTCTGATTAGAGTACAAACCCCATATTTCAGCAGCATAAGTAAGAATAGGTTCTATTTGGGCATCAAATAATTTCAAAATAGTTTACAGTAAATATTATTAGCTTTTTTAATGACTTCAACATTTCAATTCTCCCTTTCTACCCTTTCTGCTTCCTTCTTTCCAAGCAAAATTCAAACTTAAACTTGTTGGAAATATCATTTCTAGGTATTTATACGAATTGACAACTTTTACTTCTTCATTTCCATAGAACCATTTTTCATGGATTGAAAGGTGCCCACCATTTCTAAATACAATACTATTAGTTTTTATCTAAATCAACAGTTAATCCTAAACGATCTGTTTCTTCTTTTAGTGAATGTAATTGGTTTTGGAGATCTATAACTGTTTGAGACATTAGAATAACATCGTCAGCAAATAGAAGCAAAGATATCTCAACAGCTCCTGAAATTAACTGAATACCGTGCTTTCCTTTTTTTTTTTTTTTTTTTTTTTGATATTTCAATTGCTGACTCATTAATGAAAAAGGAAAACAATTGTGGGCTCAAAAAGGCAGCCTTGTTTTTAACACTCTTTGGACAGTCAAAATAATTAGAATATTCACTCTTTGCACGCACACATGCCAGCACAGAATTATACATACCACGAATAGCCGAATAAAGTTTTCCATTCACTCCACTTTTACGCAACACGTTCCAAAGAGTATTACGATTCACAGAGTCGAAAGCCTCCCTGAAGTCAGCAAAGGCTATGTTGAGTTTAGAATTGCTCAATAAAAATTTCTGTACAAGTGAATATAGTGTATATATATATATGGTCAATAGTACTATAATTTGCTCTGAAACCTGCTTGTTCTTCTAATATTTTTCCTTCATTTTCAGCCCATTTTGATCATCTTTTGTTCAGGATATGAGCATACATTTTACTAATGGTACAAGTGAGTGCTATACCACGATAATTATCTGGATTACTGGAATCACTTTTTTTTTTTAATAAATTGGAATAATAGATTTAGCCCATTCTGAAGGGAAATTGCCGTGTTCAAAAAAGCTCATTAAATAAGCGAACAAGGCAGTCAATTATGATAGAATTTGCTTCTTTTAACATTTCTCCAACAATTCTGTCGGGTCCAACACTTTTTCTTGTCCTTAATTGTCTGATACCATCCATTACTACTTCTCTAGAAATGGTGTTATTGAACAATGGCACAGATTCATCCACATCATCCAGTGAAATGTCTTCTTCCAGAGGAACAGTATTATCTGAATCATTGAAATAATGAAAAAAAGTGATCATAGCATTGTTGGATGGAGATTTCATTATGAATTAAGCTTTTCTTATTAACAGATCTTATTACTGACCAAAATGTTTTAGAATCGTTTGTGGATTCTCTTAATTTCTTTAGTCTATTTTCCTCAAATTCTAATTGCTTAGTTTCAGTTTGATGTATTGTTTTCATGACACTGCATATTCTACTCTTTTTTTTTTTTTTTTTATCTCTAGCTGTTTTACATCTCTGAAATCTTTTAGCAGCCTTTTTACTTCTGCTTTCTTTCTCTCACATTCAGCATCAAACCAGTCATTACTTTGTATTCGACCTTGACCTACCGTGCGGACCATACATGCAGCAGCTCCATACAAAGCATTAACAAAAAGGTTTAAACTATCATTTATATCAATATCCATTTGTAGGAGGGCTGACTGTAAGCAACTTTGGAACTCATCACTAATGAGTTCGTCTTTATATTTATGGACATTTTCATTCGACCAAACATTTTTTTTTCTTCACCTGATTGTTTAGCCTGGTTACTTTCCAGATTCTGGTGAACGTTATTCCATACAACTTCGATTGGCAAGTGCCACGAATGAACACAGTCACCAACATGCAAATCAAATTTCGGTAATAAATCAACATGAATCAAAAAGTAATCAACCACACTACATCCATTAGGGGATACAAAAGTGTAATTACCCTCTTTATCTCCATCACAAAACCCATTTAAAATATTCATATCAAACAGAAAACAAAAATCCAGTAACGTTTTTCCCAAAACTATTCACAACCATATCTTTTGAATTACGTAAAAAAATGTCATCCGTTTCATACAAATCAAAATCACAAATAGTCATATCTTCATGGTCAGATTGCATCTGACCTGTTCGTGCGTTCATATCACCAGTTACAGTAAAGTATACGTCATCTTTATCAAACTTTTCCAATAGAGCCTCTTCTAATAAAAGTACGCCATCTTTGATAACCTTATCATTATACAGAGGGCCTCCTTCTGGAACATTAAAAACAACCAACAATAATGATGTCTTTATTTCACACCAAAAACAGTTTGATCTATTCTTATAACAACTGTATTGTCACAATTTATCTGAATCTTTTACATATTTTTCCAAACATTTTCTTACTAAAAGGAGTATACCTCCTGAGTTTCGTCCATGAAATGAAAACTTTCTAGCTGAAACATGAAATTTCACATAATCATTGAAGATGCATTTGTAGTCAAAAGACGAATCTAAAAAGGTTTCTGTAAGGTAAACAAAATAAAATTTGTTGACATAATTTACAAAAGAAACATCACGTAGTTTTGGAAACAAATTTTCAACACTATAACTTAAGAAAGTCCATTGTTGTTGATGGTCTAGCTGGTCCCATTTGCTTTTTACAGAGTTTGAACGCAAGGTTCTAGAACCACCCGTACCCCTTTCCCCATATAGAGACTTGCTGGACTGGTTAGACAGGTACGCTCGCATGCCACTCTGACTGTGGACACACAACGCCGCCACGCGCTGTGTGTTCGTCGTTACCGTGACGTCGATCCGTGGAGACACGGGGGGAATCCCCGCGACTGGCCGCTGATCCAGTTCGCTGACCTCCACCTCTGTCACGAACCGCTCAAAAACCCCCATCCTTACCACCATTAGCACTCTGTTGCCGATCGGGTGTAGCACGCACCGGGGGTGGGGGAGTGGAGGAAGATGTAAACCCACCACACTCACTGCCATCCCCCCTCAATGCATTAACAGGACGAGATGCCTGTTGATTGGCTGAAACAGATAGAAGCCCACCCTCCCCACTCTCCCCAGATTGAAATTGAGGAGTACAAGGTGTAACTGTGTATTGTTTTTGTCTTATTATTTTCTCGGCCACCCTCTACTACTTCCGCATAAGTGCGTGGGTCAGGCAATCTTGGACCAATCACGAGTTGTCCCCTGCGGAAAAATGCTCTTTTCCCCTTCTTCACGAGCTGTAGCCTTTATTTTCATCTGTTGGTTTGTTAGGTAATTAGCCACTCTTACTCCTTTTTGCTGTAATATCTCTCTCTGACCTCTCTATCGTCAGTTATGCACAACTTGTCTTTCCACCTGTTAAATTTCACGATCATTGGTCGTGGTTGGTCATCTCGACTGTATCCTGTTCTGTGTGTACGTCCGATGTCGTTGTCAGTCCATTGTTTTTTGTCCCTCAATGCTATTTAACACATCAACTACTGCACGCGCACATGCGTCAAATGATTCACTGGGGCCCTGTTGGGGAATACCAAAAAATCTTAAGTTGTCTCTTCGAGAAAAACTTTCGAGTTTTTTTCTGTGTCAGCCTTCAGTTTATCCAGTTTTTATCTCATGATGTCAATTGTTTCTGAACATTGTCGTTCTTTCTTCCTTTCTTTCATCTGACACAGCAAACAGGTCATGAATGTCATAAGTTATGTCTTTCACTGTGTCAGTCAGATGTTTTTTGTTCAGTCTCCAGTCTGTCACAGCGTTTGTTTATTTCCTCACACTGTTGTTTCACTTGGCCCAAGTCCTGTTTTATTTCAGACATATCATCTCTGAGCACTGTGGTTTGTTCACGCAGCTGGTTTTGCATCGCTTGCATTATTGCTTCAACACAAGCTTGTCTTGTTCTGTCAGTGCGTATGTTCTTTTTCGGCTTCACCTTTCGTTTGTGTTTTTTCTTCAGTATTAGGGCCAGGGTTGGTCTCAATATCTCCACTGAGAAGCAGCTTACACAGCGAGAACACGACAAGCATTGCACAGAAAGCAGACAGCAGCACTTGCACGTGCATGTCAAGTTGACACATGTATGTGTTGACACACAGCCTTTCATCTACACATTGGATTCCAGTCCCCTTTTCCCATTGAAATAGTACATCGTACTGCTGAATGGCACAGATTCTGTTACATTTTGGATGAAACTGACAATCACTCCGTACACCATGAAGATCAAACCAAAACCGACGACAACATCAATGGAAGAAATGTGTATTTTTGCATCTGTCTCCGAACTCACCTTCACAAAGTCACCTGACCTGTTTTGTTTACATTTTGTTCTCACATTTCCCTTACCATAGAAAACGCCGATAACGGCCCTCCAAGTGTTCAAGTCCACCATTTTCTATCACATTTACTGTCACTTGGTACTTCCGATGTATACCAACAAGTATAGGTAGCAAACAGTCCAGAATTCCAGTTGAACAAAGAAAATATTCCTGCAGCACTCAACACTAACTTCCTGCCATTCGCCTTTGCCCGTCGTGCCCCCATTAATGATTAGTGGTATAGGATGTTGAGATTGTCTACTATCGACAATTACTAGCACATAACTATGTTTTTTTATGTAGGGAACTATGATGTTTATGCACAGAATTATATTGTTTATGCACAGAACTATGTTGTTTATGCACAGAACTATGTTGTTTATGTGAACTATTGTGTTAAGTATGGATGGGGAGGCTGGGAGGGAGAGAGAGAGAGGTGAGAGAGGGAGAGAGAGAGAGAGTTTTATGGTGACATGACATATTTCCCCTATGGTTCTTTGCACGCTCCCCACTGTATGTCACAACTGTGACAATGCTTGTGGGTACAAAAGAACTTTACGCTAGGAGACTGTCACGGTGGCTCTCTTCCTGCCCCCAGAAACACTTATCGAGAGTGTATGTGTCACACTGTGAAAGATGGGTTTGTGCGTGAACTAACGTCCCTTACACATCCATATCAGAGGAGAACACCTGTTACACTTCCTGTTTTGAGCAGCAAGACCACTTCAATTGTTCATCTTGAAATATGTCCATTGCATGTTGTTTATGTGAACTATTGACCTGTGATGTAAAAAGTCAGTGCAGGGAAATGGGGGACACCGGAACATGATACAGGGCGACTTGCAGTGTGCCCCAGGGACTGACACAGTTATACTTTGACATACCTGGGTAGTCTGTGCCCAGTAGTCTGGTGTGTGATTTTCGACGCGATTGATTGCATGGACGTGATGAACACTTTTGTGAGCATCCTGCAAGGAAGACATGATGCACGATGGAAAGGGACAGGTCTACGTCATTTTTAAATCTCTGAGTCTGCTTTCCTTAAAGTTCATTCCTATAAATTTTGTTTGATCTCTCTGCATATATATATATATATATATATATATATATATATATATATATATATATATATATATATATATATATATATAATTTCTGACCCATAGCCACTTTTGAATTTACTCTGGCGTCCCAGCAGCTTTACGCAATCTTTGAATTCTTACTTTTTCGACTTCATTCTCACGGTGTATTTTTTTTTCTCTGTTTTCTTTTTTTTTCAGTTGCTGGAAGGATCTTGGCACATAAAAATTCTGCCAGTATTATCTTAGCTTTCCCCACAAATTTGTCCCGTATGCGTTTACAACATCACACAACATCAATCAATCATACACGGTACATACAAATAGAGAACAAAAATGAAAATGTTTGTCATTATTGAAACGCAAAAATATAGCCCAGCAATGTTATTTTTTTTCACAGTAAGTCACTCCCCACATTTGCATATACTCCATTCAACCAAAGGAGAGACTGGGAAAGCAGAGATTCCATTTTTGTGTCTGTGCGTCTTATAGCGAGACAAAAAAAACAAATATCACAAGAACAATCAACACTTGGCGAACATACAATGTTTGTTTTCTTGACCAGTTTTCATGTCCATTTTTCACATGTTTTTTTGTTTCCAACTTTTTTTTTTCTCTTGCTTTCTTTCTTGAGTATACATGACATACACTGTGACATGTGTAAACGTGTTAACAGTGTGTTAACACGCTTAGTCCGCTTAACTTAACGGGTTACAGTGTGTTAACTGTAGTCAGTCAGCTGACAGCAGCGTGCCGACGGTAGTGGTGAATTGTTAACTGATTGGTGTTCATTGTAAAACGTATAGTGTCAGTTGTGAATCAGACAGCATGTAGTAAAGACATAGAAGCATTGCTCTGTCTTCCGAGTTGACTGAAGCGAGAACGAAACATGGTGTCAGAATTGTGATCAGAACCTTGGAGGAAGGAAAGAAATCTGAATTGAAGACGACGATAGAAGTTGAAACATGGAAGACGAACAAGAAGAAAGAGGAGCCAGACGACGGCATGCCAAGATTCCTCTGCCCCCTAAACTGGAGGTGAAGGGAGGAAATCTTCAGAGTAACTGGGGAAAGTTCAAGAGGCTGTGGGACAGCTACGAAATCGTCACGAATCAGAATGAAGAAGATCCAAAGTACAGGACAGCAGTTTTCCTTTCATGCATTGGTCTAGATGCTCTGGACATCTATGAAGGTTTGTCATTTGCTGATGAAACTGAAAGAAATGACATAGACACAGTTCTCAGAAAATTCGAAGAATACTGTGTGGGCTCCACCAATGAAACTTACGAAGCGTTCAAGTTCAATCGCCGACATCAGGCAGCGGGAGAGTCCATGGAAGAGTTTGTGGCAGACCTGAGGAGACTGGTGAAGACCTGCCATTATGGTCCACAGGA
Source organism: Conus betulinus (assembly GCA_016801955.1). NCBI lineage: Eukaryota > Metazoa > Mollusca > Gastropoda > Neogastropoda > Conidae > Conus > Conus betulinus. Next base: position 74,519 of record JADBJO010006792.1, read on the forward strand.
AGACAGATTGCTGAGAGACCAAATCGTGTTGGGAGTGCGTGACGAGACTCTGCGATCAAAACTACTGGAGGTGAGAAAGCTGACATTGACTGCGTGTGTTGATATGTGCAGAGCGCATGAAAACGAGTCAGCAACAAACCCTTCAAATGACGAGAAAGCCCCAGGATGCGCAGGAAGTCCAAGCATTTCGAGAGAAGAGAGCAACTAAAACAAGAAACAAACGAAGCAGTTCAGAGACCAGGGTGAAATGCGGATATTGTGGTGGAAATCATCCAAGAGGAAAAGAAAAATGTCCAGCATTTGGAAAAAGATGCAAAGCCTGTGGGGCACATAATCATTTTGCACTGTGCTGCAAAACACCCAAGCAGTTTCAGAAGAAAACCAAAATTCGACACATCGAAGAAGAGACAGACACAGAAAGTGAAGATGAAATTCTCAAGATTGATGACAGAACCAGCAAAAAGGATAAAAACATACGAGCAAAAATGCTGATAAATGAAATGCCGGTAAGATTCCTTCTTGATACAGGAGCAACAACAAACGTAATGTCTGAGAGCCTGTACATCGAAGTTACTGGAGATGAAAGATGCTTTGACCTGCAGGAGACGAAAAAGAAACTTGTGATGTTCAACGGGACTGAAATGAAGCCTGTTGGTGAGATAGTGCTGCGAGTGAAGAATTCCAAGAACAGAAAGAAGTACAAGGTCAACTTCGTGATCACCAAAACAGACTGCAAGCCAGTACTGGGACTGAAAGCTGTACAATACATGCAGCTGTTGACCATCAACGAAGAGAACATTGCAACAATATCGGCAGATCAGAAAGCTGAAGAGGCAAACGCAACGGACATACTCACAAGATACAAAGATGTGTTTGAAGGAGAAGGAAAATTAGAAGGAAAACTCCATCTGGAAACCGATCCCAGCATTGCACCAGTGAAGATGCCTTGCAGAAGGTGGCCGGTAGCAGTCCAAGAGAAAGTGAAGAACGAGCTGAAAAGGTTGGAGAAATTGGATGTTGTCACCAAAGTAGACACCCCAACGGAGTGGATCAGCAGTTTGGTCGTGACAACAAAGGGCAATGGGAAGGTCAGACTGTGCATTGATCCCAAGCCACTCAACAAAGCCCTAAGGAGAAACGAATACCCCATTCCAACTGTTGATGATGTACTGCCACTCCTCCAGGATGCCAAATATTTCACACACTTGGATGCCAGAAACGGGTTTTGGCACGTGGTACTGGACAAAGACAGCAGTTACCTGACGACCTTTGAAACTCCTTTTGGCAAGTACCGGTGGAAACGGATGCCATTTGGAATTTCACCAGCCCCAGAAGAATTCAGAGAGGATTGACACGGCTTTGGCAGGACTGCCAGGCGTGGTAGCGGTTCATGATGACATTTTTTGTTTTTGGCAAAGGAGCAACCGAGGAAGCAGGAGAAAAAGACCATGATGCCAACCTGAAACCGTTTCCTACAAAGATGTCGGGACACCGGAATCAAGCCGAACAAAGAGAAGATTGAGCTGAAACAGATGGAGATATCATACTTGGGGCACATCTTTTCAAGAGAAGGCTTGAAAGCCGATCCAAAGAAACTGGACGCTGTCCAACAACTCCCAGTCCCTGAAGACAAAGCAGCAGTGCAGAGACTACTGGGTGTAGTCGGTTACCTTCAGAAGTTCGCACCAAATCTTTCTGAAGCAGCAGCACCGCTCAGACAACTTGTGAGAAAGGACGTCCACTTCAGATGGGATGAAGATGTCCATGGTGAAGCTTTGAAGAAAGTGAAGAGAATACTTTCTGAGCCGCCTGTGCTTCGATACTTTGACTCTTCAGGAAAGTGTACAACCACACTTCAGTGTGATGCTTCACAGTGTGGACTAGGAGCATGTCTCATGCAGGAGGGTCAACCAATACAGTGCGCTTCCCGAGCATTGACAGAAACAGAACAGAGCTACGCTCAAATAGAAAAAAAGAGATGTTGGCAATACTCTTTGGACTGGAAAGGTTTGAAAGGTACGTCTATAGAAGAGACATTCTGGTAGAGACTGACCATAAGCCGCTTGAGACTATTCACAAGAAAAGCCTACTTTCAGCGCCAAAGAGGATTCAGCGCATGCTACTCAGAACTCAAAAGTTTAGATACACAGCAGTGTACAAGCGCGGAGCTGAGATGTATCTGGCTGATACCCTCAGCAGAGCAGTCAGCGGAAAGGCGGATCAGCAGTCACCCACAAAGAAGCTATCTTCTACACAGAACTGGAGAACACTGATCCCCTTCAAGAACTGGCCATCAGTGAAGAGAGACTGAACAGTCTCCAGCAAGCCACACAGGAAGATCCAACCATGAAAACTCTCAAAGCTGTCATACTACAAGGTTGGCCTGAGGAGAAACGACAACTTCCACTGCAGTTACAAGACTACTTCCCTTTCAAGGAAGAACTGTAAGTCCAGAATGGTCTTGTCTCAAAAGCCACAGAGTGATCGTTCCAGAAAACGAAAGAGAAGACGTCATAGGAAAACTCCATGCAAGCCACTCAGGAATTCAGAATTGCATAAGAAGAGCACGTGAGGTAGTCTACTGGCCGAGGGATGAACTGGGACATTGAAGACTTCATCAAGAAATGCAGCGCCTGCAACACATTCCAACGTGGCCAGCAAAAAGAAACCCTCATCAGCACAGCAATCCCTGACCTACCCTGGCAACACGTTGCCTGTGACGTATTCGAACACAACAGCAACGAATACCTGGTTACGGTCGATCATTACTCAGACTTCTTCGAGATTGATCGTCTGCAAACGAGAGAATCTAAAGAAGTCATCATCTGCCTGAAAAGACACATGGCGAGACACGGAATACCAGAACGCCTGACAACAGACTGTGGAACTCAGTTCACATCCATCCAGTTTGGGAAGTTCAGCAAAACATACGGATTTGAACATGTGACAAGCTCCCCACATTACCCACAATCCAACGGGAAAGCAGAGAGTGTAGTGAAGGCTGCCAAGATGTGTATGAAAAAAGCAGAATACAACCATCAAGATGTCTTCCTCGCTCTACTCGAGTTGAGAAAACTCCCCACAGAAACGGTGAACAGTTCGCCTGCTCAAAGACTGTTTGGCAGAAGGACGAGAACTCAAGTGCCAACTTCAAGGACTTTACTGAAGCCTGCAATTGTATCATCCAAGAAAGAGCTTGAAAAAAAGACAAACGAAGCAAGCCTATTATTACAACAGAAGTGCTGTAGAACTAACAGAACTTATTCCAGGATAGATTGTGAGATTCCAGCCGCCAGGATCCAAAAAGTGGGTCAGTGCCAAGGTAGACCGACAGGTGAATGTCCGGTCATACAACATTCGCACAGAGGACGGACGTCAGTTCAGAAGAAATCGCCGACAGCTACGGGACACAGCAGAAACAGAGCTTCAGCAAACGGTCCACACTCATGGACTAGTCCAGGGAAGGAAGAAGTCTGGAAGCCAGCAGCAAAGACATTTCCTGCAAGCAACAGCAAAACGTCATTTCATCAACACAGACGCTGGAAGGAACGTCAGTGGAGCAGCCTGAACAAAACGGGCAACAGCCGCCTGAGTTAGATCAACCATCCCTGAGGAGCCAGTCTGAGACAGCCAACGACAAGGAACCCGACATGGCCACACAGCCAACACATGTAGGACAACCCGAACTTGTTAATGTCCCTTACCGAATAAGGTCTGGTAGACAGAGCAAGAGACCGGATTTTCTGAAATATGAATGAAATTGAAGATTACAACGCGATCAGAAAAAACGTAAAGAATTATGAAACCTGGACAGGATTGTAATGGACTGTGTAATAATTACACATAGGGGAATGAAAGAATTGGTTCATTGGGAACAATGTGTGTGTATTTTGTTAACGTGGAGGTACTAGGAACAGAGACATCCAATTTGGTTGTAAGGTAGAATTGGGAAAAAGAGTTTTTTTTTTTTTTTCCTAAAGAAAGGGGGATGTGACATGTGTAAACGTGTTTAACGCGCTTAGTCCGCTTAACAGGTTACAGTGTGTTAACTGTAGTCAGTCAGCTGACAGCAGCGTGCCGACGGTAGTGGTGAATTGTTAACTGATTGGTGTTCATTGTAAAACGTATAGTGTCAGTTGTGAATCAGACAGCATGTAGTAAAGACATAGAAGCATTGCTCTGTCTTCCAAGTTGACTGAAGCGAGAACGAAACATACACCGTTGCATTTCTCATTCTTTCTTTTCAGTAAAGTTGATGTGAATTTTTTTTGTCTTTCACGAGGATTCACTAGCAGGACTCAAGATCGCAGGAAGTAGGCTTACTCCGATGTTTGGGCGCTTTGGTCTTCGGAAAGAAACTCCAAATGTAGCTTTTATTATTGTTTTCTTGAGACACTCTACAACAAAATGTGGAACAACTCACGAATTCATAGAGTTCTATTTTCAGCGATTCATTTGGAGATACAAAGCGGAATCTTTACAGAAAATATTAATCTCATAAAACGATATGCATGTCTACATAAAACAAACGCGTTTTCACAAAATGCTTCTAATTACACTTACTTTCTTTTAATCACATCAATGTTCGTCAATCAGTCATCTACATTATATCGCGTTTCTCTTCTTGTAATTGTTGTTCCCCAGCTGGCAACTTGCCCACAGGGAATCAATGCTGTCCAAAATCCCGAAGCAAACTTCTGTCTGTCGCTACATCGACTCACTGATGGCTTGGTGAAGTCTTCCTTTTCAACCCCCGAGAGACCATTTACCCTCCTGTTCCACAGTTCGTCATCTGCTGGTCAGCCATAAAGATCGGGAATACAACCGTCCTACAAACAACCGAGTTTCTCTTACCCATTACGTGCCTCAGAGTTCAATCGATTCAACAAGAAGGAAAGGTTAGGATGTTAAGTACTCTTCACACATGGTCTAACACTGCGGTTACTTTTCTATTTTTCATTTTTTTTTTTTTTTTTTTTTTCAAAAATCTCCACCTGTACTCCTCAAAATGAATTTCCGCCAACGTTTCATATCAGTCCATTCCTACTACACTCTACAAGTCATGACAATACACATGTTTTTTTTTTTTTTTTTTTTTTTTTTTTTTTTTTTGTAACGACACAACCCTAAACAAACTGCAATAAAGACGAATAAAGATGACTTATGTTTCTTAAGCGTTTGTTGAAAACATAATAATAACAATAATGATGACGATTTCTATAGCGCCTACCCTAACAACGTAGGCTACAGGCCGATTTACAAGTTTAACAATTCGACATCTAATATATCTATATATATATATATATATATATATATATATATATATATATATATATATATTGGTACCTTTAGTTAGTTTTTTTGAAAACTCAACAAACAGACTATGGTATTGCACACCAGCCTTTTTCTGGGTATAGCATTCTTCTTAAAACCGAAAAGGCAGAGGAGTCAAATTACCACTTTCCGCGGTCACTGAGGATGAAACAATCAGGTTTCGAAATGTATCTGACCAGGAGTTATATGTTAGAGAGCTTTCTCCCCATTGGAGATGGTCTCCCGCTTTGGAGACTATAAGCTTGCTGAAGGTTCATTTTGAGAAGCATTCATTTATTCCCCATTCCCCCACTCAAGCACATACTGTCAGTTAGGCAGAATCATCTACCACTGCAGATATGAAGGCTTATCACCCCCCTATTTCTATAATCTGAGACATAAGAGTCAAAAAGCATCATATGTGATTTCTCTGGAGACAAAGTTACACCATTTTGAATCATAACACCATTTATATTATCAAGTTCTCTTTGATACAATTTTTTTAGTGTAATTAGCGATCTCATTGGAGTGCGTTTTTTCATAGTCACTTTCATCCATATGCAGATATCATCAGCATATTGAACCAATTCAACATGATTAGACACAGATGATGGTAGGTCATGTGTTAAAATATTGAAAAGTGTTGGTGCTACTACTGATCCTTGTGGAATTCCCATATGAAGTGGTTTTAATTTTGAGTAGTGTGTGTCCTATTTTGGTCTGAATTGATCTATCTGCTAGAAAAGTCTTGAAATAATTATACATGCAACCTGATACGCCAGTGGCTTTTAATTTATAAAGTAGTCTAGAATGCCATACTTGATCGTATGCTTTTTTGATATCAAGAAAGTAGCCAGTGCATTTTTCCTTCTGGCAAACTGATGTTTAATTTGGGTTGTTGTTAGTTTTGTAAGGTGATCGATGGTTGATCTGCCCTTACGAAAACCTGCTTGATGTATTGGTATGATATTGTTCTTATTGATCGAAGAGAGTTGCCTTCTTTCAATCTAGAAGGGTCAGTTATCAATTATGCACAGTCTGTTAAATTTTTAGGAGTAATCCTTACATCAAAATTGTCATGGAAAGAGCATTTAGAATACGTAATGATGAAAGCTAAAAAGAGTCTGAACTTTCTAAAATTTGTCAGCAAACAACAGTGGGGACAAGACATTTCCACTCTTATACATCTAGTAACAGCACTTATTCGTTCAAAGTTAACATATGCCCAAGAGGTATTCTTCTCCGCCCCAAAATACCTTTAAAAAAAATGCAAAGTACAGACAGCAAAGCCTATAAACTTGCCATTGGAGTTCCAGTATATACCTCTTCATTAAAAACATATGCTGAAATTGGTATATTACCTTTTGAAGAAAATATGAAACTTGCATCATCTAAATATGTCCTAAGGTACATCAGTTCCAATTTCAAATTATGATGAAGTGTGCGTAAAATCAGACACGGATTTTCCCAAAAGAGCAAAGTCGGTTGCCTCTTTAGAAACAATAGGCACTTTCACTTATGACATTTTTCAAGAGTCAGGAATCAATAAGAAAGATATATCATCTCGTGTACTGTTCACTGCAGTCCCTAAATGGGAACTACTATCAGCCTTTTTCGATACTAATTATACAAATATAAAGAAAAATGATGGTCCCACTTTATCTGCTTCTGTAAAAGCTCATATTTTTGAGCACTACCCGGACCATTTAAAAATTTACACTGATGGCTCTAAGTTAGATAATGACATGGTTGGAGCCGCATTTGTAATCCCAGCTTTAAAAGCAGAAAAGGCTTACCATCTTGGAAAACATTTTTCAATATTTACAGCAAAACCTATTGCTGTTTTTGATGGGTTTGAATTTTCTGCTTGATCTTCCTTTTAGTCTAGTTCAGGTATTATTTTTGGTTGGATTTTAGATCTGTTTTAGACGCGCTACAGTCTTATAATCTAAAAGTAGGAGGTAGTATTATTGCAGAAATTAGTCATACAATCGATTATTTGCCACTGCGCGGAACTATCTCATTCTCTTGGGTTCCATCACATTGTAATATTTTGGTAATGAATGGGCGGACAGAACAGCTAAAAAGGGTGCAATGAACACACTAAAAATTCTGTACATGTTAACATTCCTTTATCTTTATCTGAAAGTTATTCCTTGATAACGAAAATTTGTTGGAATCATGTGAAGGAACTATTAGGAGGTTCCTATGTAAATTTCACTGAAAAGAGGAATATTTTCAAAGTCAAACATATACATTCCTGCAATGGTGAGCTCATGTGTGAAAACCGAACACTGTCATGCCTGGTCTACAGATTCAGACTGAATGCTCTCAGATGCAAATTCAACAGTCATGTTTAGTGCGTCTGCAGTGAGGAAATAACACCTGTCCATGTTATTCTACACTGTAGCATTTGAAATCATTTTTTTACCCACTTCGATTAGTGATTCAACGGTTTCAGATTCATCTTTTAAGAATATTTTATTGAACGATTTGCTTATGCTAGATGTTGTTAAAGGCTTAAAACGGAGTCCAGTTGGCTCACTGATTTAATGTTTACAAATGTTTTGAATGTGTTATTGTTGTTAAGATTCCATTTTTGGAGGGAAATGGTAGGAAGGTTCAGAGATAGGAAGACGGGAGTTTTGTTGATTGTTGTTGAGTTGTTGTTTTTTTTTTCGTCTAATATCACAGCATTGTAAAAAGACGTTAAAGAGAAGAACACACACACACACACACACACACACACACACACACACACACACACAGGAACATAATGTTGCATACATAAACACGCTATATGACCGGTGAACAGTTAATTTGTACACGAGTAAAGTGTGCAAGTGTGCAAACATACCAAGAGTCTTCCAAAAAATGACATGGAAATATGCGTGTTTCGCCTACGTAATATGTCACCTGGTTAACACAAAAGGGATAGAATGGAATGTCTTTTTCATCAGACCCATACTGACAAATGAACTCATTTGAACGAAAGGATTCTGGATGTCCGAAAACACCAGTCATTTGTAAGAGTAAGCTACGACTTGTCTGGAGATAAGTGTATTTTGATGAGATTCTACCAAGAAAAGGAGTTTGTCATAAAAAAAAAAAAAAAAAAACCAGTATGTCCAGCTGCGGGGCTGTCACTGTCAGGATTGTTGATAGTCTGGCAGGAGGTGGGCCCGTAGCTAAGTTCCAAAATCTACTCCGACATGGGGAAAAAAACACACCTTCACTTGAGCCTGTACAGTCTCATCCTTTTGCACCTGTTCACAAAGAGTGAAGAAGCATTGCAGAAACACCAAACCTCACTTTTTTTTTCTATAGAAAACAACAGAACAGGGCAGGCATTGTTTCACTACATGAAGGCTTTGGAAGTATGTTTACGTCAAATAACTGCATGAAAATTGGTGTGTGTGTGTGTGTGTGTGTGTGTGTTCTGATAATTGTGTTCTAAACGGTAAAAACCTGTTTCTTTATTCCGTGTGTGTGTGTGTGTGTGTGTGTGTGTGTGTGCAGCTCTCTCTCTCTCTCTCTCTCTCTCTCTCTCTCTCTCTCTCTCTCTCTCTCTCTCTGATATAAGTAGAAGAGAACTGGCCATAGTCTGGTGGCAGAGGCATGAAGTGGGGTCACTGCCAAGAAGAAGGAAGGAAGCTATGTGGAAAAAGAAGGGCAGAACATAGAAGGATACATACGCAGAGCCATCATCGGTGGTGGTTGGCAAAGCGAGCCGTAGATCTCTCTGTCACCATGTGCGTTAGTTTGCCGCGTGGTAGTGCCGCCCAGTTGGGCAGGTGTGTGGGTGGGGATGGAGGGTGGGGGTTGAGAATGGTGACAGGGAGGGGAGGAAAGACCTTTGAGTAGTGTGGGTCAGTGGGAGAGTGGGGAAGTGTAGGAGGGTTAGCGGTTTAAGTGGACTGCGATGTGTGGTTGTTCGACTTTGTTTCTACCATGCTTGGAGCAGGTGAATGTAGTGGAGAAGAAACAGAGCGGTGATGGCAACGTGGGGGAAATGGAGAGACGTCCAGTGGGGTGAGGCCTGTGGTCACTGCCCCTCTTGGTGCCGATGCTGTCTGCCTGTTTCCTGGCAAATAGATTCTCAGCAAGGCGTGCTGTCCCTTTCCTCCTGGGCAGAATGGCATTGGGGTACAAAGCCATTGTGGGTGCTCACCTGCTGGTGGTGAAGACAGCAGTGGGGTCCCTGTAGTGCTCCCCCATGCCGTCACACACCTGCTGCAGGGTTCTGTCGCTGGAATGAATGACAGGGTTGAAACGATGTTGTCCTCTGGCAGGCAGGACAGCAGAAGCTAGCAGTGGCGCTTTGGGAAAGACCCTCTAGGGCGCTACTCATTTCAACTGCGGCAATTGATTTCTATTTTCCTGTGACAATCAGTTACTGGACTTCCAGCGACTGCGGACTCAACCCTAAACGCCCTGCTGACTGAAAACTGTGTTTCAAGCTGGAAAATTACTGGAAAAGGCAGCAACACAGTGGTCGCTCTGCGACTGAAGCCGGTCAGCCCAGTGTCAGCAACAATGGCAGATCCTGTGCTGAACCGGAGAACGCAAGTTCATTACTACCCCCCCCCCCCCCCCCCCCCCCCCCCCCCCCCCCCCCCCCCCCTCCCGCCAGGTCCGACGGGATCAAGAGAAATCAAAGCTGCAGACAGACGACATGAACAGGTTGGTGCTGGTCTCGATACCACTTGTGTCGCGAATGAACTGGCCGTACCTAACACCGAATTGGATGAACACAGTACACAGCACAGGAGGAACACATCAAGCCGACTCGAGATGATGATGACACGTCGCATATTCAGGCGGTGTTTGCATTCCGATCTGTCGGAGTCTAACAGCAGGGGCCCAGAAATCCGCCGGTCGGACATCGACACAAGTCTGGAGCAAGCTATAGACAAAATTGTCGCTGATTTTGACACGGGAATGGTTACGGGTTATGTCGTTACTCTGACAGAGCGACAGGTACAGAGACGATTCCGAGATCCGCACAGAAATCAAGCATTTCGGAAAGTCGTGTTCCATCAAAAGGATGGTGTGGGTGTGCTGCTGTGTGAATCAGATGACGTCGTTCTAGAATATTCCTGCGATCCGTGTTCGGAAGACGATCGCTTTTTTCTGGTTTGACAAGCAGGAAGAAAGACACATGTCATCGGAGGAATCACACACACACACACACACACACACACACACACACTCACACACACACACACACACACACACACACACACACGTACGCACGCACACACGCTAGCCTGCACGCACGGGCGCGCGCGCGCACACACACACACACACACACACACACACACAGAGCTGAACTTTTTGTTGCATGATTTTATAACTCAGTCTGTAATACGCACGGGTAAAAAAGTCAGTCGACGTTTCACAGTAAGGTGAACAATCACTCAGAACTAGCTGACATTTGTAATCATTCGCTGCGATCCTTATTGTGCTGTTTACACTCCGTCAAACATTGTCTCAAAAGAACCGCAGATTTCAAACTCACGTAAAAAAAAGGTTCATCTTCTATAAAACCATAATGCAAATAGTATGTTCACATTAACAAAACCCGTCTACAGTATTTCCTGTTCCCCGCAGTTGGAGTATGGCTGCCTTAATGGCGGGATAAAAAGGTCATAACACACAAACGCGTCAGAATCTTCAACTCGATGAAGATGGACATTCACAGAAAGAAGAAGAATTGTTGCTATCTTAAAAGGTATTACTTATTCAATGATTTGTTTTAACAATTAGAAGCTTTGAGTGTTGTGGAGGATGCTAGGTCTTGGTATCTGTTGTTCAGTGTAGACACAGAGAGACATGATGTGACCAATTCATGCACTGCCTGACAAGTCATGATGAGAAAAAAAAAAATGTATATAAAGATAAAGATATGGTATACGATGACATTGGTCACCCAGCTGTGATCAACTTTGACACACCTGAAGGCTTCTCCATCATCCCATTACCAGAAAACAGCACACAATGCCCAGGCACTCACCTTCAGCGTCATGATGGTGGCTATTGTCTCCCTGTCTACGTCAGGTGTAATGACATGAACCACTGTCCCAGTCATGGGGATGAAGCTGACAGTCACAGTTACAAGACGCGCCCAGGGCATCACCGATGTCGTGATAGGAAGAGAGTAATCTGTGTGCACATGAATTATCTGTCTGATGGTCGACCACAATGTCCACTGCGTGATGATGAATTGGCGCGCAACATCGTTTTGTCCTGCGTCGTTGCTTGTGATGGTTTTGCTATTACCTGTAACACTACTTTTCACACAGTTGTGCTACCTTGAAGCCTCATACACCGGAATACCTCTGAGTGACGTCACTCATAACATCATGCTGATCCACCTGGATGTACAGGCGTGTGGGTGGAGGAAGTTAACAGATGTCAGTTTCCTGAATATTCACAGTGTGGATCTCAGTGATAATCTGCTTCAATCGGTCAGCGTCAGCCATTTTGCAGGAATGCCTCAACTTAGACTGCTAAATTTGGCTGGTAACGTTTGTCTGGTGGATTTCTTATGTGCAAAAAAAGTAAATGCATCCCTCACAACAAATCTTCAATCTTTCCCATGTCCAAGCGAAGTCTCTGAACATACGTGCCTTAATATCTCCTCTGCCAAAGTTTAAAGTCATAGATTTGTCAAGGGCTAAAATAAAGGTACTTCAAGGTTAACGTTTATCTGATAATCTTCAGATTTTGAATTTACAGGTTCTCCACTGACTTATTTCTCTCCAGATTTCATGAAATACATGGAAAACTGGGTTATCTCGTAACAGACAATGCTAAGTTGTGTTGCTCTGTTGATTTGCCAGACAATTTCGTAGGTGAATGTTTGGCCCCTTGTAATAAAATCTCGTCATACGATGACTTGTTAAAATCTACTGCTTGCTGTTGTTGCTGTTGTTGTTGTTTGGTTTGGTTGATTGGTTGGTTGGTTGGCTGGTTGGCTTTTTTTGTATTCGCTGTTCTTGCTGTTCTTGGAAACTTTTTTTGTTTCGTCTTTCATGTGCATTTTTTTTTGTTAAAGTGCATCAATTGTAATATTTGTTCTTCACCTGTGTTCTTCAGATTTTTTTATGGGAGTTTTTCTAATCTTCACTGACGTGGCAGACTAGATGTATGCTGGTGCCTATATCGGGAATGCTATTGAATGGAAACACAATGTACTTGTAGCATTGCAGTTTGTTGGCCATATCAAGGGTTGACTGCCAGAACCCAGTATCACACACACACACACACACACACACACACACACACACACATATATATATATATATATATATATATATATATGAGATACTGGGTTCCGGCAGTCAGTCCTTGATATTTTCATCTGAACTGTCAGTATTTTTCTCTTTTTTTATCTCTTTAATGACGTATGATCGTTTCCTTGCGCTTCGTTTTCCTTGTAGCCACATTCAGTTTGGAACCAGATCAGCTCACATGGCCTGCGGCATCATGTGGGCACTGGGACTGGCATTGGCAGTAATGCCTCTCCTGCCTGTCACCTGACCCTGGAAGTATTTCCACTAAACAATATTTTGCATCCCACTGCCAGTCAACAGAATTGACTTTCCTGGTCAGATTTTCCATTTTAATGTCATGATCATCTGCAACCTTATCCTCTTTCTGTCAGTTGGTATGGGTCAGCTTTTTTTTTACTGGTCAGTGAGGAGCTACAGTATGTCTGATGATCTCCTGAAAAAAAAAGATAAAAGGCGTAGCCACTGAAAAATGTTCACTCCAAAGAAGCCATTATCGCCAGGCGTCTCCTATCTGTTGCCACGTCTGATTTTCTGTGTGGGTTTTCCCATTGGTCAGTGTGGGGTCCTGGCTGCCAGTGATGTCGTCATTCCAGGGAAGCTCAAAGTGGGAATGGCCTTTCTCGTGCTGCCACTCAATTCAGCACTCAACCCGTTCCTCTACACTTTGATCGTTATTCTGGAGAACAGCGAAATGCACAAGAACTCCGTTTAAAGAAAAAAAAAAAAAGGTTGTACATATTCGGCAAAATCGGTAACAATTGACAATATTAATACGCGAGAAGAACGAGAGAAGAAGAAGAAGAAGAAGAAAGAAGAAGAAGAGAGAGAGAGAGAGAGAGAGAGAGAGAGAGAGAGAGAGAGAGAGAGAGAGAGAGAGAGAGAATAATAATAGACTACGCCTCTGCTTACTTGTTTTTGTTGTTGTTGTTGTTGTTGTTTTTCCCCCATAGCTGAATCGCTATATACACTCAATTATGACAGGGATAATGAAAACAACAATCTGCATCATTTCCTCTCCCAAACAATACACTGTATATGTGATTGCACGATCATCAGTAAAACGACATATCTGGGAAGAGCTGGACAGGACAGGGGTTTCCGAGGGAACACATGTGGATGTTCGAATTGTTTCTTTAAGGGGACCAAATGGAATATCCATGTGTCTGTGGAAAGCGTTTCGCTACCACCCGTGGCATGAAGATCCACAGAACAAAGATGGGATGTGTGAAGACTCATCTGAATGAGCAGCAGCGCACTGCATCAGCAGATAAGACGTCGGAAGACCAAGGCCAGGATTTAAACCACAGTGCCAAGGACATCCACGCTGTTGGTTCGGATGAGGAATTTGCACAGGCCCTCGATGCCAGGCGCCTGAAACTCAACCTGCCACGAGCAAACGAGACTGAAGATTGGGAGAAACTGGATGCAAAAATCGTCCAAAGACTCGATGCACTGATAGGGAAAAGCACCCTGGAACACAAACTAGCCACATATGGGGACATTGTGTATGCCACATGTAGAGACGCCTATGGAGCAAAACTACCCAAAGAGAAAACACCTCCAAGAAATCCAGACGCCAAGAAGAGATGGACAAGATCAGGGTCCAAAAGAAAAACCTCAAGAAGCAGCAAATGAAGACTGCTCTGCCAGCTGAAAAAACAGGCTTGGAAAAACTCTGGGAAGACCTGAAAGCAAAACACAGCGCCCTCAGCAAAGCGGAATCTGCGAGGAAGAGGAAAAGCAAAAAGAAGAAGACACAAGAGCGTTTCTTCAGAGACCCCTTCCAGTTTGCCAGAACTCTGTTCGAGCAGCCAAAATCTGGGACCCTAAGTGTGGACAAAGGAGTTCTTGAGCAGCATCTGAGAAAAACATACTCTGACTCACAGAGCAAAGCACCACTCGACATTCAAGGTCTGGTGTGGCCAACCAACCCTGAGGAACAGTTCAATGACAAGCCTCCAACGTTGGCGGAAATCAAGAAGGTGGTCGACAAAGCCAGAGCCAAATCATCACCAGGGCCAAACGGAATACCTTACCAGCTGTACAAGAAATGTCCCAAGGTGCTGGAGTGGCTCCACAGGCTGCTGCGATCAGCTTGGAGAAATCAGAAGATCAGCGGCCAGTGGATGACGGCAGATGGTGTGTACATCCCCAAAGAGCAAAACTCAAGTGACATCAGCCAGTTCAGGCCAATATCACTACTGAACGTCGAAGGGAAAATCTTCTTCTCTGTCATGGCAGCAAGGCTGACCAAGTACCTCATGGAAAACAAGTACTTGGATGTGTCAGTCCAGAAAGGTGGCATCCAGGCGTGGCTGGCTGTGTAGAACGCCACAATGATCTGGGACGCAATCCAAAGAGCAAAAACAGAAAAGAGAGACCTGGACGTAGTGTGGCTCGACCTGGCAAACGCATATGGATCTGTACCCCATGAGATGATACAGTTGGCTCTTAAGATGTACCATGTGCCAAAGAACATCCGCGACATGCTCAAGAAGTAGTACTTCAATGGCTTCTCAATGCGGTTCTACCAAGGAGTACACAACAGATTGGATCAACTTGGAAGTGGGCATTGCAATGGGCTGTGCCATTTCCCCAATACTGTTCGTGTTGGCAATGGAAGTCATCTTGAAAGCAGCAACAAGCAACGCAAGACAAACAGACCTTGGCGATGGATACAAGATGCCCCCTCTCAAGGCCTTCATGGATGACACTACAGTGATTTCATCCAGAGAAGACGAGACACGTCACGTGCTGGAGAGGCTGGACGACACATAGTTGCCTCATCCAGAATGAAGTTCAAGCCAAAGAAATCACGGGTCTCTCTCACTGAGGAAAGGAAAAGTGGCCGAATCTGTGGTCTTCAGTGTTGCCAACCAGACATTCCAACAGTAACAGAAGAGCCAGTCAAGAGCCTTGGAAGATGGTATATGATGATACGCTGAAAAGACACAAGAAGAGCAAAAGAAACCAAACAGATGTCGGAAGAAGGCTTGGAGACCATTGACCAGTGTGGGCTCCCTGGCAAATACAAGGTCTGGTGTCTGCAGTTCATGCTGATACCAAAGCTCCTATGGCCTCTGATGATATACGACATCTGCACCAGCATAGTGGAGGCAATGGAATCAAAATCAACAAGTTCACAAGGAAATGGCTTGGTGTCCCACCCTGTCTGACTGACATAGCGCTATACTGTCGCCAAGCAAAGCTGAAACTACCACTGAAATCCATCCTGGAGGAATATAAAGCAGGGAATCAGACTTCAAAGCATGCTGGAGGACTCAGGACTCAGGAGACAAGGTGGTGAAGCAATCAAGCCCCCCTGAAGACAGACAGGCAAAATGGAAAGTTCAAGAGGCGATGGATTCTGCAAAAGAAAGTCTCAAGATCAGAGAAATAACAGGACACACACAGACCAACAGACAAGGACTGGGGGTGACCAAAACTGAATGGTGGTCAAAGGCCAAAGGAAAAGCCAAAGAGACATGATGATTCAGGAGATGAGAAAAGAAGAAGACCAACAAAGACTCCAAAAAAGCAGTCCAGCAGAGCCAGCAAGGGCAATGGACAACGGGAGAATGCACTCCAAAGAAGTCTCACTTGGAATGACATTTGGCACATGCCCCCTCTCAGGATCAGCTTCATTCTCAGATCTGCATATGACCTTCTGCCTTCAAATGCAAACCTGGTGAAGTGGGGAAAAACAGACGATCCTTCATGCCCCCTTTGCCATGAAAAACAAACAGTGGAGCATGTCCTAAGCTCATGTAAAGTAGCCCTGGCTCAAGGAAGGTACACATGGAGGCACAACCAAGTGCTCAAAGAGATTGTACAAGTAGTCTGGGCTAGTACCAACACCACACAAAGGGAAAATCAGGACTCCAAAAGCACCCGCAACATTCTTCACGGCAGGAGGCAGCGAATCATGGCCAAGAACAACAGTGCCACTCGGAACATGCAGGCAGAGTCTGCTGGACGGGGCAGATGACTGGGAGTGCACAGCAGACCTCCCAGAATGGAATAGTCACCCAGAGATTATCAGCAAGAGTGGCATGAGACCAGACATAGTATTACACTCTCAGTCAACCAAGCAGCTGATCATGATCGAGCTCTCACGTGTGCCATATGAGAACAGAATGGAGGCAGCTCAGATCTACAAGACTGAAAAGTATGCTGATCTGGCAAACAGCCTGAGGAGAGAAGGCTATCAGGTCAAAGTCCTCACTGCAGAAATTGGAGCTAGGGGGTTTGTGGGAACGTCTGCATACAGCCTCATGAAACAGCTCTCAGTTGCAGGGAGGGAAAAAACAAAGCCCTGAAAGCATGGCAGAAGCGGCAGAGAGGTGTTCAAGTTGGATCTGGTCAAGGAGGAACAAAAGTGAACTTCATAAGCTTAACTTTCCTACAAATATCAGGTGTCCCTGTGGCTCAGTGGTTAGTGCGCGAGTCATTAAGTGGAAATGAGCATGTCCAGACGGGCATGGGTTCGAATCCAGTCATGGCTCATCCCAAGATGGGAAAAAAAAGGGGCAGCAGAGGGACATCGGAGTCATGAACCGGGTGTGGGTGTTTATAAATGCCGTACAGCTCGCAGTGGATAGCATTCACAATGTCGGGGCTCTGAGAAGAGAATGTACATTGGATTTTGAACAAGCCTTTTGAGCCATAATGGGGGGTGTCTGGCGCGGACACAGGACAAGAATTTTCAGATGAGTTTTGCGCAGGAACAGTGCGTGGTGATGACTGCATGTGTGTGTGTGTGTGTGTGTGAGTTGGACTTGACCATTCTGTAGATAGGAAGAGTGTGTGGGTAGAGGAGCAGGCAGGTGGTGGGTCTGCCTTTTTTTTTTTTTGACAATTGTTGTCTATCTTGCGCCAGTTGAATGAAGGTAAGTGATTGTTCGTTCAGTTTCGTTGTTCTTAGTGTTGTGTACCTTGCCTGAAGAGGACCTAGGAGGTTGAACGCGCTGTGTTTTATCTTCTGTTTCATTTGTCTACGTTTCTCGGCGGAGCCTAAAAAAAAAAAAAAAAAAAAAAAAAAAAGATGCTGGGCTTCCTAGGCACTTTTCCTGGGTATGGCTGCGATGCAGCTGAGAGCATCATTAATGACGGCATTGGGGCTTCAATGCTTGGTGAAAAATTCTAACGTTTTGGCTGCTTGTAGCGTGGAATCTTCTTTGTTGGAGCAACGTCTGCACAGGTGGAGGAATTCGGGTTATGAAATGCTGGTGTGTGTGTGTGTGTGTGTGTGTGTGTGTGTGTGTACGTGTGTGTGTGTGTGTGTGTGTTGCTCCATCTTATATGCCAGTTCATTGGCAATGCACCCACGCCGCTCATTCTGACCCCCCCCCCCCACCCCGCACACACACACACACACACACACACACACACCATCCGCAGTCACGGCCCGGGGCGGCCCGCCAAAGGGAATACTGCGTTTTGTGGATGGAAGGCGGGAAGACGTGTAGTTCAGGTATGAATGTGCATCAGTGGTTCTTGAGCAGTCCATCTGAGAGAGAGAGAGATGGAGCTGTCTAGGAAGCTAACTGACTGGGAAATGGCACGTGTAAACTTGAATGATGGTTGGAAGGTTCTAACAGTTTTGGAGAAGGACAGTCTAGTTCTGTCATGAATGTTCCCAGCTGGTCAATGAAGACCTTTTACAGAGGAGCCTGTTTTCAGAAAGGAGTATGCAGTTTTCCAGATATCCCATCAAAGACAGGCATAGGATGGTCCCATTCTGGTTCTCATAGGATGGTCCCATCTGGTCCTCATAGGATGGTCCCATTCTGGTCCTCATGGCTTACCACTAATCTGCCACAAAACATGGTTGTTGAATTCAAAGGTGTTGAGGGTGAGCACTAAGTCTTACCAGTGTAGCTGTGGGCGGGTACTGTTATTAGCAAACAAGATTTGTCAAGAAAGATTGTAAAGGCCGTCGGTCCATCAGCATTGGGAATAGACGTATACACTGAGATAGCATGAGTGTGAAGAGAAGGTTGGGTTAGAAGGTGGGGTCTGTGCGGAATGAGTTGACCATGTTAGTGTGTGAGCTGTATCTGTGAGAAGGCTTGGCACCATGGGTCGGAGAACAGAGTCAATGTATTGTGAGATATCTTCTGAGGGGTAAAACGTGGAGTCTGGAATTTCACCGTCTAAATGAATGATGGCCCAAGTTCATGTCACTGGTCCCTCATCCCCCCCACCACCCGCCTTTCTTTCACCACGACCCCCATGCACACACTCACCATCGCCACCGCCCAAAGTCTACCCCAAGACTCCCATGACCACCATCAAGCACAGTCTCATTACACCACCATTTAAAATATAAAGCCAATTCAAACTATAGGCCCATCTAGCACAAGATAAGCTATTCCGACCCCACGTCAGTGACCTCATTTCAAAGTAGAAGTCACTGTTCAACTGCCCTTAGCCTCTCATGGTGTGATCGTTTGCACATGAAAGATGCCCCCCATCGCCACCTAAATCACTGCTGCCCCTTAGGTGTTGTGTTTTGCACATAGTCTTCAGACAGACTCAGCACTGGTATAAATCTTGCACAGCTGTTTTACTCGAGGCTGCGAAGTGCCAGTAGGAAGGGTGTCTTTAGTATCTGATAGCAGAATGGTTTCCTGTGGAGTAGGACCTCAATAGCCGTAGAGAGCACGTTCCCCATCCTGCATTTTATGTGTTTGAACAGTGTGACGTGCCCCTGTTGAAATATAGGGCGATATTGGTATATGATCATACACACTGTCTATACACACAATATCAATATACAGGTAGATAGGCAGAAAGGTTTGATAGCCAAACAGACGGACAGACGGACGGACATAGATAGGCAGATGGATAGAAATAGATAGATAGATAGATAGATAGATAGATAGATAGATAGATAGATAGATAGATAGACATCTGTGCCACTTTCAAGTTCTTTCGATTTCACGCCCACCCTCCGTCCCTGAATTCAGCATTTCCACAGTAAAATCATTCCAAACATAGACGTTTTGGTTTGCCTCTCTCTCTCTCTCTCTCTCTCTCTCTCTCTCTCTCTCTCTCTCTCTCTCTCTCTCTCTCTCTCTCTCTACAGTCTTCATGCAGAGGTTTAGATAACATTGATAACAAAATTTTGAAAATCGCCTCGCCTATCCTGGCTGACAGTCTTACTTACATTTACAACTTGTGTATAGAGAAATGTTACTACCCTCATGCGTTCAAAAATGCAAAGGTATTGCATTTATTCAAATCAGGCGACTCAAACGACCCTTCAAATTACATGCCCATATCAATTTTATCTAATTTATCTAAACCTTTGGAAAAACATCTCAAACGAAACATGCAGGCGCATTTAATTATAAATGATCTTCTTCATCCTAATCAAAGTGGCTTCAGAGAAAATCACTCCTGCCATACGGTACTAACAAGTCTAATTGAGCAGTGGCATTCTAATATCAATAATAATCTTCTTACAGGTACTGTTTTCGTTGATTTTGCTAAAGCTTTTGATGTAACTGACCATGATCTCCTTAGAAAACTAGAGATGTATGGGCTATCTGTAAAATCTGTCACTCTCATTTCTTCTTTCTTAACAAATACAAGACAGATTGTTTTTCAGGATTCTGCGTCGTCAACCTCTATGCCAATAAATTCCGGTGTGCCCCAAGGCTCTGTCCTTGGGCCTATTTTATTTACAATTTACATTACCGATCTTCCGTTGCATGTCTCCTCTTCGTGCGAACTCTTTGCTGACGACACTACTCTCCACAATACAGGTGCAAATACATACATTGTATTAAACGACCTTCAGAGCGATATTATTAAACGTAGTGACTGGACAGAACTTAATAATATGGCCCTTCATCCAAAGAAATCTAAATTTATGTTAATTACAACACGTCAAAAGCAACAGAATATTAAAGGTATATTGAAAACATTGACCGTTTATGATCAAGCCATAGAACATGTAACTTCACATAAATTACTTGGTATAACCGTTGACAATAATTTATCCTGGTCGAATCATATTACAACTTTATCAAAGAAAATTTCAAAAAAAAATCAACTCTGTAGAATTAAAACACATTTTTTGGATCAGCATACTCGTAGATTATTTTTTCATGCTTACATTCAGACTGATCTTGATTATGCCTCAACCTGCTGGGATTCAGCTTGTAAAAGTAACTTAAAACTTTTGGAGAGACTATATAACCGATCTCTTAAACTTTTACTTCTTAAATCTTCTCTAGAATTAAATCATTATAAGGAATTAAACATTCTTCCATTCCATCAGAAATGTTTATTCAACAAAGGAGTATTCATGTATAAGATTATGAATAATCTTGCACCAGATTATTTTGCTTGAACATTTCTTAATGAGAGATGTCCGTAATAAGAGTGCTATTTTTATCCCTGCCCAAGAACCAACCTTTTCATGTCATCCCTAACATACTCGGGTGGGAAAGTATGGAACGAGATCCCTGCAAATATCACAAACAAAACCAGTTTATCGTCCTTTAAAAATGCTTTCCATAAGTACCTGATGGGACAACTATGATTTGCTTCTTCTAAGTTTTCCGGAGTTGAAATGTGATCGTGTGAGAATGGGGATGGGGCATCTGTTTATGTTCTTGTTGTGTGTATATTTTTTTGGTGTTCTGGTGGGGGAGGGGGTAGGGGGGGCGGCGGCGAGTGTGGGAGGAGGCATTTGTTCACGTTCTTGTTGTAGTATATTTTGGTGTTGTTGTGTTGTTATTCTTTGTTTCCTTTGTGAGGGCATGGTGAAAAGAAGCCTTTGTAGCTTATATCCGTTTTCCCTCAATAAAATATTCGTATTCGTATTCTCTCTCTCTCTTCCATTTGATATTAGGCATTTCATTCGTGCTGCACATTTAGAATCCAACTTTGTACCTCGAACAACTTTTCATGGTCTAGTACCTTCAAACAGTTTTGTACTTTGTTCTTTTTCCATGTGCCTGATTACAGATTTGGATCGCGAGGTGGCACGCTTGCGATAATGGGTTTTTGTAAGCGTCTACATCCGTGGGTAAGTTGCTGAGCAAATGAATAGATAGTGTAGTAGTAGTAGTAGTAGTAGTAGTAGCAGCAGCAGCAGCAGTAGCATCATCATCATCATCATCATCATCATCATCATCATCATCATCATATCACTATTATACTATTATTTAGTTGTTGCTGTTGTTTGTTGTTTGTGTGTTGTTGTTGCTGCTGCTGCTGCTGCTGCTGCTGCTGCTTTATAGATAGGTCAGTCACAGCTAAGCACAATTTTGCACACTTTTCCTTAGATACGTCAGTCACAACTAAGCACAATACTGCACACTTGTCCTTAGATAAGGCAGTCGCAACTAAGCACAATTCTGCACACTTGTCCGTAGATACGTCGGTCAGAAATGTGCACAGTTCTGCACACTTGTCCTTAGATAAGTCAGTCACAGCTGAGCACAATACTGTATACTTTTCCGTAATTATTTCATTTGCAACTAAGCACAATTCTGCACACATGTCCTTAGATACGTCGGTCACAGCTAAGCACAATTCTACACACTTGTCCTTAGATACGTCGGTCACAGCTAAGCACAATTCTGCACACACATGTCCTTAGATACGTCGGTCACAGCTAAGCACAATTCTACACACTTGTCCTTAGATACGTCGGTCAGAAATGTGCACAATTCTGCACACTTGTCCTTAGATACGTCGGTCACAGCTAAGCACAATACTGCACACTTGTCCTTAGATACGACAGTCACAAATGTGCAAAATCCTGCACACTTGCTGTCTGTCTTGTCATTAAACAGATAACAAATGTGCATAATTCTCCACATTTGCTGTCTGTCTTGTCACTAAATGAATGTCACGAATGTGCAGGATTCTGCACACTTTGCCATTCCGTAAGCCCGTCACAAATGTGCACAAATTGGCACACCCGTTGTGACATACGTCAGTCACAAGATGGCGATGAAGGGATATCCGGCCAGCCTGTTGGAATACGATTTACTTTTTTGTGCTAGACTATGAGCCAGACTTTAACACCAGGAAAGACATCCACCCCCAGCTGCACACACTCGAGTCTCCTGCTGTTTTCATATGAAGGGGCTCCATTCTCTCTCTCTCTCTCTCTCTCTCTCTCTCTCTCTCTCTCTCTCTCTCTCTCTCTCTCTCACACACACACACACACACACTACACACACACACACACACACACACACACACACACACACACACACACACTCGCACGTACACAGACACAGACACACACACATATATGTCTATATTGTCTATTCTTTCCTTTTCTTATAGTTAGTGTCTTTAATTAACAAACACTCGGGACGAGCGCATTACGCTAATTGGAGTGCCCGTGTGACTAAGATTAAGTCGGAAAATAAGGGTCTCCTATCCCGACGCCCACGCTTTGGACTCGGTCCCGTCGTGTTTATCTGTTTTTGTCAGTCCTCTGTCTTTGCGTCACATTCTGTATTGTTTTAAGAACAATGTCATTACTTTATCCCATAGTGAAAAAGGGATGAGATGTTTGATAGTTGTTTTCCAGTATAAGTTTGAAAACAAGTGGTTAGACTTGATCAAATAGAGTCCCCGCTCACGGTACTCACGCATGCGCGCATACACACCCAGACACACCCTGATAATTTGCCCTGTACACGTATTGATCGTCGCTGCAGGGCGTTGACCCTGTTTGTCCTAGACGACGGGTCCACCTTTGGACAGCCCTGGAGATCTGTCACGTCTACCCCTCGCATCTTCTGGAGTTAACGACGTGGGACCGTGATTTCTTCGACGCTGCTGTTCTGGCTGATCCATGTGACCCTGGATGTGGGACAGTTTAGAAGTGACCGTGCGTCGCAGGAACTTGGAGAGACTTGGGTGATGTCCAAGTGTATTCGTGTTTGTGTTGTGTTGCCGTGGGCGTGGGACTGTAATAGGGAGTTAATTACGTGCAGGTTGGCATGGTTGACGAGGAAATGGTGAAGTCTGGCTGTTTTGGTGTGACCGAGTGAAAGGGTTGTGTTTGCTTTGGTAGTGTGAAGGTGTTTTGCCCTGTCTTG
>JADBJO010006792.1:100710-110710 GCA_016801955.1 Conus betulinus
CAGTAAAGCACGTCCAGCACAGCGACCTTTCTGTGGAAGTGGACTGACCAATACACTGCCCAGTATGTGAAGTCCTATACAGTCCTGTGTTTTGGCTTGAGTGAGCAAATGACAACTAGACACGGTATGATAAGTGCACGCAGTGTATATCCAGTTTCTACCGTGATCTTCGACCACTGGGGCTTTTAATCTGCACTGTAGCGTTGAACTAAAGCTGGTGGCACAGACTGGGCAGACAGGTCCACGTGTAACAGCCTTGGAATCCACAGAATAAATGGCAAGACATTTGATGTGAACCATGTGACTGTCCCCCGGAAGTTGCCCAAATGTGCGTTGACGTGATTTAGAGAGATTGTCACGCTGTCACTCTTGCACACACGCATTCATGACAGCATTTACTCCATACGCACACGCAATCCCTCCAGTCAACCAAAAGGCGCACTACCAAATGCCCCCCCCCCCCCCCCCCCCCCCCTCCTCCGGGGAAAACACTTTACTAAAATAATGAATCGAACAATTAATAAACAAATTCTATACATCTCTCTCTCTCTCTCTCTCTCTCTCTCTCTCTCTGTCTCTGTCTTCACTGAGAGATAAATCAAGTTACGAACTGATAACAATACATTCTTACAAGATTCCTCCTTCTTGCCGAAGAAAGAATATCCACATTTTCCAAGGAAATAAAGTTATGGCCTTTTACACAACATTGGCCCAAGATCCAGACCAGGAGAATAAATCACTCATGCATTCATGATGCCATACATGCATCAGAGAAAACACTCGCCCCATACTGTCATGATGCCCTGTCCGCATCAGAAAACGTGCTGACCCCTTGAACTCTCCTGTCACTGGGGAACCGATGAGATCCGACTCCTCTTCCCGGAGTCTTCAATTGCTGGGGCTGAACAATCAGTGTGTTCCCCCACACCATGGCCATCGTTACGCAATCGTCTCAGCACTTAAGAAACAGATGCCGTCGCAGCATCAGAGGAGGAATAGCTGACGGGGTGAGGGTGAAGGGCTGGTAATGACTGGTCAGTGGTGAGGACCCCTTGACGAACGTCCTGACAGGTTCGAGTCTTTAGGCCATCTCCTGGGCTAAAACTAATTCTTTTTCTTTCCTCCCTCCTTTTAGTGAGTGCATATTCAGTGTTCAAAACACATGACCAGCACCTTACCAGCCCTTATTAAACTATCTCTCAGTGGTACTTTCACCCAATGACCACCATTGTTTATTTCACTGAGTGTTCCTCACAATTATTGGAGACGCCCACTACACCAGTCAAGCCACATGAATATTCTTCCTTTTTAGTTGTGGCATGGGGGAAATGATTCATATCACTAGACTACATGTGATGGAGCGTCGCATGCCTTGATGTGAGGCTATATCACATGACAACCCCCATCCTGGGGTGAAAACGATTTTTCCCCATATTTTTTTTTTTTTTTTATGGATGTACAACTTCACTTAAAACACATCTTCAGCCATGAATCACAAAATGTGTATCCGTCACACATGATTCACCAGATTACTCATCAACGTATAGAATCAACGAATCAACCATCATGATTCACCATAAAATACCATGTTTCAAAAGTTCAGTCTTTCAAAAAAAAAAAAATAATAATCCATCACCACATGTCACAAATTACATTTCACAAATCTCATAGACAAAACAATTAGGGATGTTGACAATTCAAAGCACAAATTGTGTTTATATGTTAAATGTTAAGCAATTTTTCCCCTTTATCTTTGTCTCACATCATATTTCATAACCCTCATGAAAATGAGAATATTCACAAGTGTAAATGTTTCTCAAGAGACATGTTAACAAAATAAACATTTTTTTCCCCGCATGTAATGCTATAGTCCATTGAAAAGTCAAACATATGTCCCATTATTGACAATCGACTAATGAAAACAATAGGCGTGTGTGTCACAACACAACCAAAACATGTCTGTATATATAAACAGTTATTTGCTCGTGACACCTATATATATATATATATATATATATATATATATATATATATATATATATATATATATATATATATTCACCTTCACAGCAAGTTAGACAGAAATAGTACATGATGATTTTTTCATTGTTTACAAAGAAATAAAGCAAAGAATAGATGTGTAATACATCAACATCAAGTAGTTTTTGCTTGTGAACATATAGTCACTTCAACAAGCAAATACCGCTTGATTTGAGTAGGCAGTAGCATACAATTCACTGTCAAATGTCAACACACCGTGATCATAGAGAAAGACAAAACAGCAGAAATAGTCTTTCCCTTGAAGATAGTTACATCTGTCCATGAATACTCATACACGTGACAACAAATTTGCCATGACATTTTGTGTTCCAGGCATTGGTTCAATAGTAAATTTGAATTCCTTCAATGCCAAAGACCACCTTAATAATCTGTTGTTCTTAGTCTTTGACGA
Source organism: Conus betulinus (assembly GCA_016801955.1). Lineage (NCBI taxonomy): Eukaryota > Metazoa > Mollusca > Gastropoda > Neogastropoda > Conidae > Conus > Conus betulinus. Next base: position 103,163 of record JADBJO010006792.1, read on the forward strand.
TTGCAGGAACGTCAATGGCCTGTGGTCGGTCTGTAAACGAAACTTTCTTCCAGGCAAGAACCTGGCGAACTTCTCACATGCCCATACAATAGCCAAGCACTCTCTCTCTCTCAATAGTGGAGTATTTCTCCTGTGTCTTTGAGACTTTTTACTGGCGTATTGTATAGGATGTAACAAAGCATTTTTTCCCTGCAAAAATACCGCTCCCATTCCTTTGGAACTGGCGTCGGTTCTCAAAATAAAAGTCTTCTGAGATGGAGGGTAACAAAAGAACAGGAAATGAGTTGAGGGTGTTCTGAACACACCCTAAGCCTTCTGGCACTCATCAGACCACACAATACTTTTGTTCTTCGTCCCTTTCGTCAATTCAGTCAAGGGGCCATCAGGGATGCAAAGTGGGGTACATATCGTCTATAGCAAGACAATAATCCGACGAGTGACCTGATCTGTCTGTTTCTTTGTGGGATTTGTGTAAGGATAAAATCTTTTCCACTTTCCTTCCTTCTGGCATCATTTTCCCCACTGAAATATTGTGACCCAAAAACTCGAGAGTTTGAAAACCGGCACGAATTTTGTATGGTATCGCAATTAGACCAAAGCTTCGGAGTTGGGAAAAAAAAAAAACAAAAAAAAAACAAAAAAAAAAAAAATCGTAAATTAGAAAGGAGGTCACTCCATGACTTTGCAGCCAACAAAATGTCGTCAAAAAAGCTGACTGCACCACACCCATGGAGTTTTAGGGCTCGCATCATTCTGGCTAAAGAACCTGTGACATTTTGCAAGCTGAATGCCATTTTCGTCATTGGAAAATTCCAAAAGGTGTTTGAAATGCTGTCTTTTCCATGTCAGCTTCAGCCATTGGGATCTGCCAGTATCCTTTAGTTAAGTCTACTTTCACAAAATAATTTCCTTCTGAGATCTGACACAGAAGTTCTTCAATGTCTGTGATTGGCTCCGCATCGAATACAGTGATCTTGTCTGATTTGCTGTAATCGATGCAGAACCGCTCTGAACCATCAGGTTTTATCCACCAATACAACTGGTGAGCTGTACGGAGATGTAGAAGGTTCTATGACCTTTATCCAGCTTTACTTTGATTTCTCTCTCAACAACCTTTTTTTTGCAAACGGGAAGGGGTATGGTCTGGTTCGCACTGGTATTTCAGTAGTTAACTGAATACTATGGGGTTCAATTCCTGTCACTGTGGCCCTGGGGTATCTGTCAACACATCCTGAACGTCTTTCAAAATTTCTTTGAGCTGTTCTGTCTGACTTGCAGACAAATCATTCGACAGAACCACATCATCATAGGTTTCACCTTTGATAGACAGAGTAGGAAGGGGTACAACATCATCTGCACTAGTAGATGTTAACAATCCTACATTTGCTGTTTTCACAGCCTTTGATCTGTCCCTGTACGTTACATTGGGTACAGAATCATCACTGATAATATCTGTCATGTTGACATCAGTTCTGACATAGGACATATCCATTCAACTGACTGGTTTGATGGCAACATTTGTACGCTCAGCATACTTCGACAACATGGTCACATGGAATACCTTCTCGGTGTTTGCCATTTTGATCTTAAAATTAACTGCAGAAAGTTTTTTTTTCGACCACCTGAAAAGGACCCTTCCACATAACACGAAGTTTGTTATATGTTGATCAGTAAGTAGTACAAGGACTGTATCCCCTACACTGAAGGAACGTGCCTTTGCTTTTCTATCTGCAAAGACCTTGTATGCATCTGTTTCTTCTATCAGCTTGTTGAGCAAGATCACATGCATCCTTTAGACGATTATGAAGTTCATAAACGTATCGGTAGACAGTTTTACTGTCAGGTATGTCCGTCTTATTTGTCCATTGTGTGATCAGTAGATGCAAAGGACCCCTTGGTGAATGTCCGAAAAGAAGTTCGAACGGTGAGAATCCCAGTGTTTCGTTCGGCATTTTCCTGGCACGCAAAAAGCAAAGCCGGTATGAAACGATCCCATTCCTGGGGTTCCTGCCTTGCAACTTTTTCTCAGCATGGACTTTAACGTTCCATTGAATCGTTCAACTATGCCATTTGATTGGTGATGATATGGCGTGATTGAAATGGCGATTGACAACAGTCTGTAAATTTCTCTCATGAGGTCGGAAATGAACTGTGTTCCACAATCCGAGAGAATTTTGTCTGGAAGACCCACTCTGGGAAAAAAAAATTCGCAAGTAGGGCTTCAGCGACAGACACTGTATCAATTTTCTTCAGAGGAATCGCTTCCGGATACCTTGTCGCTGTATCCACCAAAGTTAGGATATAGCGATATCCGGAAGAAGACGGTGGGAAAGGCCCAACAAGATCAATAGCCACCTTCCGAAACGGGACGGAAATGAGAGGCATTTTGTGCAAAGGTGCACATGGGACACAACCTTTCTGAGATGTTTTTTGGCGGATGTCACATGAGCAGTGATATTCTGTAACTTCCTTTGTGACACCTGGCCAATAAAAAGAATCAAGAACTCTCTTTAATGTCGTTTTGATTCCTAAGTGACCAGCGAACAATGCATCATGAGCCGTGTGTGGTGCTATCTCTCTAAGTGGCTTTAGAACGACAACTCGTTTGTTGTCCTGTCCAGGTACACACCTGTACAGAATGTCAGAGTCCAGTACGTACGTTGGATTGTCCGTTGCTGCTATGCCAGTGACAGTCTGTTTAGCAGTAGAAAGTATTGTCGTCAGCGTCAGCGTCTTGTCTTTTCCCTGCATTCCTTTTAGATCATCTGGGGTAATTTTGAGTTCATCCAGTTTTGATACTTTTAGCGGCTTTGTAGCCTTTCTCTGCCCTATGATGTCTGATCTGGTACTCACAAGACAAGGCACGAACGATCCTCCAGCACCACCATGTACTGTAGCTACACCTGGCAAATTGCCCAAGATCAAGTCGCAGACTGGGTTATCGATAACACAGGCAGAGAGAAATCCGTAGTAGTACGGTGTATCGACCGGAATTTTTGCCAGTTGAAACGTTCCAATCTTGCCTCCAAACGACCTACACTTTTGGACAGTGTCATTATACTGGTTTTTGTAGCACGAAAGAATTTATTACACCAGCGGTGGTGCACCCAGTGTCTCGCAAAACCGTAGCCTGCAATGCATTGATGGCTCTGTTTTCTAACACAAGTCCTCAACCGATTGATGTGGTGCCGAAACAGGCCTTCTTCACAATCAGTGGAGACTAATGCGGGTTTTGAATCATTTGCTTTGAAAGGCAACTATTTTTTTAAATGGAACTTGCCATCGCAAAAGACACATCGCATTGTCTGATCAGCGGCCGACTGATTGGTGTTACTTTGTGAACTTCGGTTCTGTCCATGAGCTGACCCAAAAGGTCTACGCGGTGATCGTTGTTCACAACCTCGATTTCCTTTCCTGTATTTTCCCTGTACCGATGGGATTGTACATGACGCATGAGACTCAAAGATAGAAGATTCTCTCCTTTCCTTTCCTAGCCACGCCCTTATCCGGGTGAGCGATGCAATACTGATCAGCCATCTGACACATTTCCTCAACGCTTTCAAATTGCCTTTCTTTAAGGAAAGTGGCCAGGTCTTTGCTCTCGCTCTGGAAAAAGTTTCTCAAAGAAGGAGATCTCACAGTGATTGGAAAGGGTTTTTTTGTTTGTTTGTTTTGTTTTTGATAAAATCGATCCATTGATATAAGCAGTGATTCATGCGAATTAAAAACGACGGAAATGATTCTCCTTTGTCAGGGCGCACAGAACGGAAACGTTCGCGAAAACGATCGGCAGAACATTGACATTTCTTGAGGTGTTCTTCCTTCGATTGATCCCAAGTTAAATTTTGTTTCGCAGTGAGTGTGTGGTACAGTGGCAAAGCGCTACGCTTAAACAATGACGCAATATACAATGTCCACTTTTCCTTTGGCCAACCACAAGACGTTGCGTGGCTTTCAAATCTGAAAAGGAAACTATCGATGTCATCTGTTTTTTTTTTTCCTCGAAAGGCGGTAACTCTGGAATGTATGCTGTTTTTGGTTGAGGCGCGCTTGTGGAACTGACTGGTGGAGCTGGTGGAGGTTCTCTTGATGCCTGTAATCTTTTAATTTCAGTATCGGTCTCTAATTCCAACTGCCTCCACTTTATTTGACGTTCTGTATCTTCAGATTCCCTCTGTAGTCTTTTTTCTTCAAATTCCCTCTGTAGTCTTTTTTCTTCAAATTCCCTCTGTAGTATTTTTTTCTTCAGATTCAGATTCCCTCTGTAGTTTTTTTTTTTTTGTAGTCTTTTTTCTTCAAATTCCCTCTGTAGTATTTTTTTCTTCAGATTCAGATTCCCTCTGTAGTCTTTTTTCTTCAGATTCAGATTCCCTCTGTAGTATTTTTTCTTCAAATCCCCTCTGTAGTCTTTTTTTCAGATTCAGATTCCCTCTGTAGTCTTTTTTTCTTCAAATCCCCTCTGTAGTCTTTTTTTCTTCAGATTCAGATTCCCTCTGCAGTCTTTTTTCTTCAAATTCCCTCTGTAGTCTTTTTTCTTCAGATTCAGATTTCCTCTGTAGTCTGTTTTCTTCAAATTCCCTCTGTAGTCTTTTTTTCTCAGATTCAGATTCCCTCTGTAGTCTTTTTTCTTCAAACTCTAGTTCTAGTTTCCCTTGATTTTCTTCTCTCTCTCTCTCTCTCTCTCTCTCTCTCTCTTAGCCTGTCTGTCCTATGCATTGTTGCACATAGTTGGTAAGTTTTTTTCTCCATCAAAACCCAAGCGTTCCGCTTGTTGAACATATTTATCAAAATCATCCATAATGAACCGTCAACAGATATAAACACAAAACAATTTCTAAGTATGAATAAAAATAAGGCGGTATATGATGGTGTTATATGTTTCAAAAAACACACTTATTATAATATATACAAATAAAGAACTCAATTCCCGATGTAAACATAAAACAGCTTACTAAAACAGGGTAGATATGAAACCCAAGGAATTATTTTTTCCGAAAGGAGTTGTTTTTGAAAACAGCTATCAATTTGGAATTAAAAAAAAAAAAAACGAAGTTCAATGCTAACCTCTGTGTTTTTCCTAAGAAGGGAAAAGACACAATATTTTTTTTTTTTTTTTACCTGGAAACACATTCTATATAAAGTGTTATTTCTTAAACATTCTGGTCGTCAGTCTTTCTTTCTGATCTAATTTCAAATGAATTCAAAAAACAAATGTGTCGCCTAATACGATAAATGAAAATGAATTCACAAAACAAATGGAATCACAAACAATTAAAAGGGTGTGTGTGGGGGGGTGGGTGGGGGAGGAAGAAACACAAACTAGCGGAAATCTTACCTAAAAGATGAAAATGTTGAAAAGAAAACGGATAGGAGCTTATTGAAGAGAAGGTTTAGAGGTTTTGAAAAAGGGGGTAAAAGGAAATGAAAGGATACACAGGTTCGTAATAGTGAGATGAAATCAAGAAAAGCAAAAGAAGCCCTCAGACAGCACCCTAGTAGTCACTGTCTCCCGTGAAACTGGAGATAAGAAAAAAAAAATCATATGCAATATACACTACACTATAGTAATAATACAAGATAATAATTAATCAATAAATGCCCAATAAGTCAAAAGCAATGAAAAAATCACAACACAAACTTAACAACAACAAAAAAAAAAAAAATCAAAACAAAATATTTATTAGAAGTTATCGCTGCACTTGTCAACCTCTGTCCTGTTGAAGGAGGCTAGGTCGGTTCGAACTCTGGGAAAAATGGGACTATTTGAAATGAAACGATAGGACAGAGAAAGAAACAACAACAACAACAACAAAATAAACCTAATGAGGGGCGATCACGGCTGCTCCCACTCCTTGAACTATTCGCTCAATGTAGCGAGAAGCAGCGGGGCTCACCGATCTGTGAAAAGGATAAAAAATAGGGAAGATCACGGCTGCTCCCACTCATGAACTAGTCGCTCAAGGTAGTGGGGCTTACCGATGGGGGGCGGGGAGGGAGGGAAAGGGAGAATTACGGACAAAAGAAAAAAAAAAAAAAAAAAAAACACTAGCAAAACTCAGAGTCAGATAGAAGAGAGAAGTCCTCACTCGCACTGAAAACAAATTCACTCTTACACACAAATAGAAAATAAAACAATTGCAAACATTATACGCGATAGATAATTAACTAATTTCTTTTTCCTTCACTCAAACCCTTGACGGTATAAATCAAAATCCTTTTTTTTTTTTTTTTTTTTTTTTTACGAAAACAGATCTCTCTCCTTTTCCCAGGCACACAATAGAAATCCTTCTTTTTCTTTTTTATTTTTTTTTTCGGGGGGGGGGGGGGGGGGGGGGGGGACAAAAAACAATGGTAGCTACGTCAGGGACACCACTGTCACTGTCACTCTTGCACACTCGCATTCATGACAGCATTTACTCCATACGTACACGCAATCCCTCCAATCAACCAAAGGCACACTACCGAATGTTTTTTCTTCTCCCCCTCTCCTCCAGGGAAAACACTTTACTACATGAATCGAACAATTAATAAACAAATTCTATAATCTCTCTCTCTCTCTCTCTCTCTCTCTCTCTCTCTCTCTCTCTCTCTCTCTCTCATCTCACACTGACATATAAATCAAGTTACGAATTGATATCAGTAAATTCTTACAACATTCCTTCTTCTTGCCGAAGAAACAATACCCACATTCTCCAAGAATATGAAGTTATGGCCTTTAACACAACATTGGCCCAAGATCCAGACCAGGAGAATAAATCACTCATGCATTCATGATGCCATACCTGCATCAGAGAAAACACTCGCCCCATACTGTCATGATGCCCTGTCTGCATGAGAATACGTTCTGACCCCTTGAACTCTCCTGTCACTTGGGAACCGACGAGATCCGACTCCTCTACCCGGGGTCTTCAATTGCTGGGGCTGAACTGTTGGTGTGTTGCGCACATCATGCCCATCATTACACAGCCATCTCAACACTTAAGAAACAGATGCCATCGCAGCATCAGAGGAAGAATAGCTGACGGGGTGAGGGGTGAAGGGCTGGTAATGACTAGTCAGTGGTGAGGACCCCTTGACCAACGTCCTGACAGGTTCGAGTCTTTAGGCCATCTCCTGGGCTAAAACTAATTCTTTCCGCCCTCCTCTAGTCACATATTCAGTGTTCAAAACACATGACCAGCACCTTACCAGCCCTTATTAAACTATCTCTCAGTGGTCACTTTCACCCAATGACTACCATTGTTTATTTCACTGAGTGATCCTCACAATTATTGGGGACGCCCGCTACACTAGTCAAGCCACATGAATATTCTTCCTTTTTAGTTGTGGCATGGGGCAAATAATTCATATCACTAGACTACATGTGATGGAGCGTCACATGCCTTGATGTGAGGCTACGTCACATGACAGTGATGAACAAGATCATTAAAACGGATACTTCACATGACAGGTGGAAAAGAAAACCCTTCTGCTCGCAAGTCAGACCTTTCATCCCACATTTGTTTTTAATGAGGGTATCTACGCGAATGGGTACTGGCTATTTCAAAT